>JXSR01S027424.1:71462-88677 GCA_000969725.1 Ophiothrix spiculata | reverse complement strand
ACCTGTACTTGTGAGATGCCAATAGAGTGCTCCTTCAATATTTCACAAATTATCAAATGAATGCATTTCAATAGAGCACCTTTTTCTAGAAGTTGGGAATTTTAATGACAATTTATAAAGAAAATAAAATAAAAATAAAAATATTAAAACGAATGTCCAGAAAAGGAATTCTTCCCGTTCATTTGTCTCACAGGTAATACTTCACTCCAGCAGGGAGTCATATTGAGCTGCCTCAGTTGACCAATCAGAAGCCAAGTTTTCACTAGATATAAACATGTGTCATGATGAATGTACTTTTATCATATTTTACATGGAAGAGACTGAATCCTCCCAACACTAACATGGTGCTTTCTGCTCACTACGCAGTGTACAAGATGATAGGATATTGAAGGATTCAGCTTACATGGAAGATACTAGAATATACATTTAATTATACATGATTGTTGACACGTTTTTAAAGAGTAACAACTTTGGTCTACACTCTACAAGATATACACTTTATAATAAAATACATGTTGTACAAAAGTAAAAAAATCAAACTTAACTTTTTCGGTGAACTCTTAAGCATCGTTGTAAGTGCTGTATACTGACATATGTACACTAATAATGTATCACTACTGGGGAATTTAAAAGAGGGAATCGGCACTAGCCACGCATCATGTCGCTCATGGGTCCGAGTTATTATACCAATGGCTCCAAACTTTTCTAGTCGTATCCATTAAGACTTTTGCTCAAATGTTTCAGAATTCCATAACAAACAGTTTCTTAGCGTTGCATTATAAAGCTAAATTCAGACTCGATACATATGCGCCAAACATGTTGAGATAAGAGTTTTGAGCAACTCCGATCAATCCATATCAAAACGCAACACCATGCATGCACTTGCAGTAAATAGAGTTTAAGAAAAGCTGAACTTTCCATTGCGCTTTCCATGTCATTGGCTGCTGAGGTCTGTTTGCGTTTTGATTGTGAATTCATTTGCGGTGCCTTTTGCAGTGACAATTATTGGAAACGTACCGTAACTCAATGAGTTATTTTATGATTTAAGCGTAACCCTTTTTAACGTGAGGTACAAAAATTCAAATTCTACAAATTATGACCAAAATGGTGATATATTCCAATAGATTAACATGGTGGTAAAAATGAGTAACAATTCACCTTTTAAATTATTGATCTCTACACATGAAATAGGTGTCAATCCCCTTTTATCACTAGTACTACACATGCATGCTAGTACAATATAACATAAAATAGTAACTTCTAATCAATACATATAAACCGAGGGTCAAAAACTAACTTTGTAAACGGCAAAACCAAAGCCAATTACTTATCCCAAGGTTTGTTTTAGTACACAAATTCCAATATTTTTCAATGTTAACACATACATATCACCTTTCTACTATTAAACAAGATACAATCCTGATTCAGAACCACACCATCCTTCTAAGGCCAAACAAAATTTCTTTGACAGTGTATGTGGATCACATTATAGGGCTCTGAACTCTGGATTTATGGTAACTCTGTCCAGTTAATTATTGCTGGACTTTAGCACCCACTATCAATATTCAGATTTGTAGCTTGTCCGACTTTCTACATTATCATGCTTTGAGGTGTCCAAGTGTGGGAAAATATTGGATCCAAAACATGATAATGATAAAATTGGATGATTTACGCCCGATATTTATTGTTCTCGCTATGAGTTTTAAAATATTGGGCTCGACTGCGTCTCGCCCAATATTTTTGCAACTCATAGCTCGACCAATAAATATGGGCTCAATCGATCCAATTTTATACCAAACAATGATACAGATCTTTACAAACAAGTTTAAGAAATCAATAAAGTGCTGCCTTTTCTTAAATCTGAGCCCAGCCAGACAATTTGCAACCCAGTAGCCTAATTATGTATTTATTTTTCGGGTTCCTGACAAAACAAATATCAGAATCAACTGAATCTTTCAAAATGCACAATGTGCTTTTATGCCTTTTTGTTACAATAGAAAAGCTAGAGGCCATAAATCCCATCAAAATCATGAACAAGCACAATTAAAAAGGATCAAGGACCAATTTTAGTTCAATAATGGTACATTCAGTGTCTGTCGTTATACATTGTATGACGACCATAGATGCGCAGTCTTTTTCACACGCTATCCCTTATGCATAGCGCGTGTAAAGACTGCGCGTCGATGGGCATTGATCGATGCGTATCAACAAGACTCTGAATAAACCAAAAGGCAGCTAATCAATGAGAACACTTGATTTTAATATCTATATATTTTTCTCCATGATAAGACACTAATAGTCACTACTTGTTTTACATCCGAAAATATACTTTATCAACTTAAAATACAATCGCTGATAGATTCCCACCCTATATTACTCATTTTGCTTGGTATTGTTATTGACTTGGAGATCAATAGGCAAAATAAGTAACATGACTTTCCCACATTATATCGCAAACCAATCAAATGGTAAAACATACATGTTACTGATATAAATAAGACCAATGAAAATTGCAACTACCCATGACTCATGACAGACACATCAAGTTTCTGACACGTGACCTTGAAGCCGGCAAACCGGCTCGTCGGGTATGCGGTACATGCACACGTGAGCCGGTATACCGGCCCGTTGGGTTCAAAGGGTTAAGTATGATTTCAGCTTAACCCTTTTTGACATGAAGTACAATAATTCAAATTCTACGAGTGATGATCAAGATAGTGATATATTCCAATATGGAGGTAAAAATGAGTACCACTTCACCTTTTAAATTATTGATCTCTACACATGAAATAAGTGACAATCCCCTTTTTTAAATTCCTCGATCACTAGTACTACACATGCATGCTAGTACAATATAACATAAAATAGTAACTTCTAATCAATACATATCAACCGAGGGTCAAAAACTAACTAACTTTGTAAAAGACAAAACCAAAGCCAATTACTTATCCCAAGGTTTGTTTTAGTGCACAAATTCCAATATTTTTCAATGTTAACACGTACATATCACCTTTCTACTATTAAACAAGATACAACCCCGAATATCCTTGAATAGGTTCATCAGGTTTGATATCACAAATTAAATAAAGTTCATCATAACATAACCAAATTTAAACTGTCAAAGAAAGTTTCCAACTAAATTTGGTTTTGTTATGATGAACTTTTATTTAATAAGATACAATCCCGATTCAGAACCTCATCGTCCTGCTAAGGCCAAACAAACTTTCTTTGACAGTGTATGTCATACGTGGATCACACATTACTGACAATATAGGGCTCTGAATTCTGGACTTATGGCAACACTATCAAGTTATATTGCTGGACTTAAGTTACCTCTATCACAATTCTGATTTGTAGCTTACAAGAACCTTGTCAGACTTTCTACAAACAATGATACAGATCTTTACAAACATACTTGAGAATCAATAAAGTGTTGCCTTTTCTCAAATCTAAGCCCAGCCAGACAATTTACAACCCAGTAGCCTAATTATGTATTATGATTTTCAGGTTCCTGACAAAACAAATATCAGAATCAACTGAATCTTTCAAAATGCACAATGTGCTTTTATGCATTTTTGTTATGATAGAAAAGAGGCATAAATCCTATCAAAATCATGACCAAGCACAATTAAAAAGGAGTCAGGACCAATTCTAGCTAAATAATATTAAACTCAATGTCTGTCGATATACATTGTTCAACGCCCATCGATGCGCAGTCTTTTTCACACGCTATCCCTTATGCATGGCGCGTGTAAAGACTGCGCGTCAATGGGCATCGATCGATGCGTATCAACAAGACTCTGAAGAAACCACTAGGCAGCTTATCAATGAGAACACTTGATTTTAATATCTATATATTTTTCTCCATGATAAGACACTAATAGTCACTACTTGTTTGACATCCGAAAATATACTTTATCAACTTAAAATACAATCGCTGATAGATTCCCACATGATTCGCACCCTATATTACTCATTTTGCTTGGTATTGTTATTAACTTGGAGATCAATAGGCAAAATAAGTAACATGACTTTCCCACATTATATCGCAAACCAATCAAATGGTAAAACATACATGTTACTTATTCATAGATATCCTTCAGGTCAGATCGTCATGTGAGTGCAAAAATCGTATCTGCAATAACTGCCTTTTGTCAAATTTGGCATTGAATACTGTATGAAGTCCAGTCTTGGGTCAGTGGTTCTTGAATATTGTCCTTAAGCTGAGCCACTGACAAATGGGAGAGAAATTTTGAGCAATTTTTAAAATTGCAGTGACAAGGTGTTTAAAAAAATAAAAATATACGCAGCTATTGCAGATACGACTTTCTTGCACTCACATGGCGAGATAGCATCGTGCAGACAAATTAATATGAGTAACATCATATACGTAGGTTAACTGGGAAATATATAGGCAAAAATTATCAGACTGTATCATATAAAAATAAGCAGAATTTGGCTGAAAACTTATGACATGATTTTTAAATAACCTACGATATATGTACATAGAGTACTGGACAAAATCTTATAACTAAATAACATATTAAGATCCTTTCAAAGATGATCACAGTGATAAGAACTTATCACCACGATTGCTTCGAAGAATCTATCATCGCAATTGTTTTAAAGAATCCAATATGGCCCCTGATTTGGTTGCATTGTTATTAGGACTAGTATAATTAGGCCCTTCAACGGAGATGGTAGCACATGAGATGAGAGATATGTCTTGGACAAGGACATATGTTTATAAAAGTTAATTTTACACTAGTGTACATATTTACAGTGTGTTTTTGAACTACTAGTATAAATACAAGATACATGAGATGTTACACTAGTGAGATTATAATCAAAATGGACACCCCACCAAATCACTCCTTAAGTTTCAGGTATTGTGTGCCCATCATCCCGATCCTGCAATTTCACTTTTTCCCACACATGACAATTTTGTTATGTTATTGGGGCCGTATTCATAAAGCACACTTAAGTGCAACTTTTTTAAGAGTTTCCCTTAAATCTGCTGAATTTTAAGACAAACTCTTAGATGGACAAATGGACAAATATTTCAGGGTATCCCTTAACTTATCATTTTAAGGGCAACTTTTAAAGGGACAGTGGAGCACCCTTAAGTCACATGGGTATTCTATAGCATAGTTTTTACATAATTTGCTATTTAATGGAAAACACTTCAAGTGTGACTTAAGAGAGTCAGTTTAATACTTGGATATATTTTTTACAAATTATAGTTAGCATTTTTGCACTTAAAATTACATTTAAAAAGAACAAAAATGTCACACTACAAAAAAGCAGAAATTGAGCTTTAAAGTTAAGGGAATCACGTAAGTGAAACACTTAAACTTACATTTAAGTGTAAAAGTTGCACTTAAGTGTAAGGGTGTTTTATGAATACGGCCCATGAAACAGCATGCCCATACAAACTTCCCACTGTGATTGAATTAGAGACAAAATTATCCATCTCTGAATCCAGGTTTACCAGTGACCCTAAATTCCATTTGGCAGCTGAATGGCACTGTTGCTTTAATTCAGCTTTATACCGGGTCAAATTCAATCCAATATAATTTAAAAAAAAAGTCCCATAAAATGAGATTATTTCCAAAGTGAGTGCTTTTCACTTTATAGTGGTACTTAATATATGTTGCCCAAGTGGAGTGTATAATGAACCGACATGTCGTAAGTTGTAAGTTATTAAGAAGCTGTATTTTATAAAATGAAACAAAGATGGAATAGCTCAGAAATTGAACAATTTCCCGTCGTTCCATCAACACATGAAAGTGATTTCCTTACAGTATTTACATACATACATACATACAGAAATTGAACAATTTCCCGTCGTTCCATCAACACATGAAAGTGATTTCCTTACAGTATTTACATACATATATAGATCATTCCTACAAAAGATATATTTCCCCCACTGGCAAAGTTTAAGAACTCGCAACATGTCAATAATTGTAATGTGATACATTTTGAATTATACTTTTTTAAAAAAGAAAACGTAAATCAGGTTGAGAGAAAATAAGAGCTTTCCTAAGCTACAAAAACTCCAATTTAAATCTTTAAATCAGGAAGTTGGGGTGGGGCCTGGTCAGAAAAAGTGATTGGGTCACCTTCACAGATTGACCAATTCGGTCACGGGAAATGATCATTTTCTCACTTTAATACAATAAATGGGAAAAGCATGTTTTGTTCTCGCAATGCTTTCTCAAACTCCCATGAGATTTAAAAGCCTTGCAACAGACGGGACAAATGTAAGGCTTCTCATCCGTGTGGGTCCGCATATGAGTCACCCTTGAGCTGGATTGCTCGAATCGTTTCGGACAGTACAGACATTTGTACGGTTTTTCTCCGGTGTGTACTCTTTGGTGGCATTGCATGTTGGAGTAATCTGCGCACCTTTTGGGGCAGAAATCACAGTCAAATTTCTCCTTCGTATGGACACGTCTGATGTGACTCTTATAATTGCCGACCTGAGCGAAACATTGACCGCATTCCTCGCATTCGTACGGTTTCTCTCCCGTGTGCTGCCGTTGGTGGATCACGAGATGTACACGTTGCGTAAACTCGCGTCCACACTTGTCGCACATGAAATTTTTAATACTCTTGTGGTTTAACTCATGTCGGCGGAGATTACCTCTCTGAGCAAAGCCTTTTCCGCATGTTTTGCAATCAAACGGTTTCGCTCCAGTATGTATTCTTTCGTGCTTTGTAAGATCCATATGATACTTAAAGATTTTGTTACACACTATGCACGGATATGATCCTTTCTGTTCTTTCGCCTTTTCCATATTAGCTAGCTTATTCCTTTTAAGTCTATTATAGGGTAATGGATTCATTTTTTTATGAAAGTTTCTTTTTTTAATTAAGCCGAGTTTCTTCCGTTTTAGTTCAATGCTTTTTATCCGTCCAATCACAACAGTCAGCTTGCCTTCATGATTAAACTGACACTTTCTAGTTTCAATCACTTGCTCCGATTCCACCTTCAACTCCTTCCGCTTACCAGGGGTAGGGCAGTACGTGTACTCTTTACCGCAGAACACTTTTTGGTGTACCGTCAAGCCTCTTGATTGCTCGAATCGCTTTCCACAATCCTTGCACTCGTACCGCCTTTTGGTGTCATGATCTAGTTTGTGCATCCTTAGGTGCGTAAGTTGAATAAACGAATCGCTGCATTGGTCGCATGAAAATTGCTTTACGCCAGCATGAGTCTGTTTGTGCCTATTTAAATTCCCCTTCTGCGAGAACTCTTTGCCACACGTATCGCATTTAAACGGCTTTTCTCCCGAGTGCGTTCTCTCATGTTTAACCAGATCCATTCGCCACTTGAATATCTTACCGCATAGTGTACAGAGGTATTCCCCTTTGTATTTCAGAATATTCTGTTTCTTTCGTTCTATACTGTTCAAAACCCACTGCGGTAAACCTTTGTTTTGAGCAATCTGTCTCTTTCTCTTTTGAACACTCGGCTTTTTCAAGTTCTGAACATTCTGCTTCTTCTTGTTTTGAACCGTTTGCTTCTTCCTTACCTTGCGTTTCATCCCACACCTACTACTCACAAATTTCTCACAGCTCATATAATCTAACTTCGTGAGATATACAGAAACACAAAGCTTGTTTGCTCCAAAAGTACTCTTTACCTCAGTAACATTGTAACTCGCCCTGGAAAAGGTGTGCGGCTTGCTATACGGCATTAGGACTTTACACAAAGATTTCCTCTGAGAGGTTTTGTTATAATAGGCCGTCAGATCTACGTGCTGATGGTGCCGGTACTTCATGTGCTTGAGCATAAATAGTTTGCCGGTGAACATGCGACCACAGTCAAGTGGGCAGCTGACTAACACACCATCTGTGAAAAGAAAAATAAAGAAATGCAAAGGTATTGTTACACACTACATCACTATGTCACTACCGTACTCTGGCAACAGAATGGTAATTTGACTGAGAATGCGGCTGTCGAGCCAGGCAAGCATTGTTCTTTGCTTACGCACAATTTGGCGGAAAAATGTAAGATGCATATTGCGTTGTAGTCAAGTAATAGAAGCGTGCGACAGAACGCACAGCAGAGTCACTACGCACTCGTGCAGCGTCGTTCCAGACATGGTGCCCGTGTGGCGCAATCCCCTAACTTAGCCAAATTTTTAGGGGACAAATAGTCCTGTTCTTTAATCTATGGTCACTACATTTAAAAGTTCAGACTATAACGCGCAGCGCTGCGTCCATGAATCTCTGTATGCTCAGGCTCTTTGTTCTGCTGCATATTTTGTCTCAAACAGTTGATGTTTTTCATTGAAATACTTTTCTTTATCAGTTTTGAGACCATTTTAAATTGATTGTGTAACTTGAGCCTTAAAATAAATTGTTGAATTGCCCTTTGTGACAAATTTGCAACATTTAGGGATGCTATTTTTAAAAAAACATTTAGGGATGCTATTTTTAAAAAAACCTTTATTGATGCAAGTTTTTACCTATTTCAACAGTGAATTTGGTGAAAATAACATGATATTTAGGATGAGCTTACAATATTTTTATGATATATTTTACATTTATAACAAACATATATCTTGAATAAATAAAACACACAACACTAATATAAACTTTTCCATTCAGTTTTTCTGTCGCATTTTCAGCAAAAAAAAATCTGACCGACAGACCGACTATTGAACGGCAAGTCGGCAATTTTTTTTGTCCTAATTTATTTTCCTTAAATTTCCTTTTTCTTTGTATCAACACAAAAGTTTTATCAGATATCCATGTCTTCTTTGGTTATGAATACCAAGAACATCATCTGCATCTTTTAAATAAAGGATTTGTCCAAAATGACAAATAAGACACCCAAAAGTTGAAGCTCTGTTTTTTTAGATTACTTATGAAATATAACGCAACTTACCGTCAACATGTTCAGCTTCCTCAATCCCAAGCTCCTTGGCATACTCTTCCCCATAATACACCAGCAGTTCTTTGCCTGGTTCAATATCTTTGATGCTCCTGTAATAGATCTGCCCATTGTACTGGAAAGCGATCAGGTTCTGCTCATCTTCGTTCCTTGCGCAATTCACGTACCGCATCCAATTCGAGATCTCTTTGTCTTTGCCGTTGATGTAGTACACCTCTTTATTTTCTTTGAAGATCTGCAATTGAAAAATTTGAAAAAAAGGTTAACATTTGGGTTAACATTTCCATTTTAAACATATATATGGATGTATGGACTAAACTCATTTTATAGTCCCTATCCTAAACTTGTTCAGCGAAGTCAATAAATGTCAAACTTGCAGTGAAATACACCTTTATTCCTGGTTTCCTGTCACACAGTTAAAATTTAATAATTAAAGGGGCATTGGACAAAATTATAAATTTTATTGGAGTATGATTTACACTTCATATGTCAGAAAATAACAGTCAATTACCAGCTATCGGGAAAATTTTGATCAAAACCTTCAGGAAAGTCAAAAATTTGAATTATAGTTGTTTGTTGATCTTGGGTATGAGGCTATTCTGTAAATGTATTTATTGACGCTATAAATCAAGAAAGAGACCAAAATTTGTTTGTAAAACATTCCTTTCACATCATAGATTGCAGATAAATCAAAAGAAATTTGGAGTTATGCATTATATCTCCTGAAATTGTGAAAAGGCCAATTAAAAAATCAACTTTAGATGGCATTATTTATCGTTGTCGACAACGATAATTAAAAATAAATAACATCTACATATTGATATATAGGGTTTGAATTTGACAATGAAACTTTGTACGCTGTCATAAATTACCGCTAATACTTCAAATGATGCAAAAATCTCAAAATGCTTGGGGAAAAGTTGATGATGCTGAACTTGTCCAATACCCCTTTAATCTCAAGTCCTGTGGTACAAGCTTTCTACCGAGTCAAAGATAGAAATATGGTCAATTCCACAAAAACAACAAATTTTGATGAAACAACATGCCTACCTCCCAAGCATAGCCACTGTTTCTCCCTTTGAGTTCCTTCGTCACAATATTCCCGCCATACGGTCCAAATTTCAGACCTTTGGGGAATTCTTTCTCTGCCCAAACACCCTCACCAGCTCCTGGGATACCAGATCCATTCAATATCAGTCCCTGCGGCAGACTTAGTTTAGCACGGTCCTTGCATTTTGCTGATACTGGAGTGTCCTCGATGAAGGTCAGTGGATGAGTTGGGCATTCATCTTTGTACAGTGTACTGCAATTTTCACAATCTGAAAATATAGGCAAGAGCCATTAATATGAAGCCTAATAACATTAACAGTGGTAGTAAAAACAGAATATTTTTTTCCCAAAAAATTTTGAATGCCGTCACTTCCTGAAAATACTTCAGGCAAGACAAAAAAAATATGCTGTATTTAAGTGGTATATTTCGCTCTACATTAATTGTTGCGCTTTATAATTAATTATTCGCCTATCGCGAAAATAAATGTAACACAAAATATTGGTATGTATGTAACGCCATACGTAAAAAAAATATCACAACCACGAAAATTAACGCGCGCGAATTGAATCAAAATAGCTCAAAATTAGCCTGTGTGAAAATTACTGAGCGTGAAAATATTGGCGTTTACAGCATATGAAAACAGGAAGACAAACTATCATACTCACAGATATAAACATCATCTTCTTCGCTTTCTAACTGCAGAATTTCTTTGAAAGTGGTTTTGGTCCCTCTCCTGAGAGGACTACGACTTACCCCTACATTAAAACAAAGAAAAAATAAGCAAAAGAAGTAACTATTTCACTGTTTTATTTATTTACGTAAAACTTTCAATATAACTGTACGTACATGAAAGAGTAATTAGTTTTCTATGATGCCATTTTGTCTCTCTGGCGGTTATTAGGTGTTGCTCTTTCTCCTGTAAAATGGATTTTAAAGTGACTATTAAATGTGTGTGAAATCATCTCAGAAACGAGAACAGATTATTTACTGAAACTTTCATGTTCATTTTAAGTTGAACTACATCACATGATAAAAACTATACTTTTGGCCACAAACTTACCTATTAAACACCCTTCATATTTTTAGAGCATAGAATAATCTGTGTTTAGCACTGCTTTCCATAAGGGTGCTCTGTTGCAGGAAAAACTGAGTGCCCGTAGGAAAACCTGTGGAAGCAAGTTTGGAAGGCAACCAATTGCACATACAGTGCCGAGACCGGAGATCAAAAACAAGAGTCTTGGACTCATTGGTGCATGGCAAGGGAATCACCTGCTTCACCACTCTTGTACCTCAGTAGCAGGGCATCAATATAAATTTGGCTGTCTGGGAGCATGAAGTAATTCTGAAATATTTTCTGCAAGAAAGAGTCTTAATGTTTCAGCGGCTTGCCGCGATTGTGAGCGATTTGCCGCGAAGACCTAGCGGGTGGGGTCCAGTGGCCCGCCTTAGGGCCCCTGATGGGGTCCAGGGGGCGGAGCCCCCGGAAGCTCTTGGGTTTTAGCTATATTTGAGGGCAAAAATCAGTATCATGAGAACCCATTTCTTTCAATTTTGTAGCATGTTGAAAAGGTTTACAAACACATTTTAGCAATGTTGTGTAGTTAAGATGAGAACACAATCACTGTTACATGAAGAAACAACGTAAATGATAGCTTTTTGGGTAAAAAAACTTGAAAAATAACAACACACTTTATTAGAAAATACAACCACTACAACTTTTCTAAGTTTAAGTTTTAGTATTTCATCCATTCACAGATAAATTTGATTCTAATTCTACCAACTCATTGGGTTCAACTTCAGCAGCATGGAACAGAGACTAGGTTCAGGTTTGATCACACAATCAGCACGTTGATTTTGCAAGTCTGGTAACAGCTCGACAAAAATTTGCACAACTGCACAATTTTTTTGTTTAATAACATTTTAGTAAATAAGATACACATTGTAGTTCATGAATTTAACTATTAAAGGGTTAAATTAACATGACATTACTTTTTACGCTAAAATTGATAACACCCATCGTTTTATTATTCATAACATGAACATCAACTGTTCCGCTAGAAATTGCTCCACACGGGAGCAGGGGAGGCCAGACACAACAATAAGACACACAACCAGCGCTCCCGTGGATTTCGAAGCCCTGTTCAGTAGTTTGCTCAGAAACTGTAACATGGTTTAGTAAGTTTGGTCGATATTGACCATTTTCCGATATCGATATATCGGCAATCAATTATCGATATATATCGATATATCGATGTTTTCTCTATCTCGCCAACCGAATAAATTACAATGCGTAACGAACGAGCACCGGCGAGTGGCGACTGTAACTTCCGTGTTGTAATTACGTAGCACAGTTTGGTTGCAGAATTCCTCATACCCCTGTTTAATCGTAAATATCACAGTTTCTTTTCAAAATAGCATTGAAAATTATATTATTTCTTGGTCTCACATACACAAATACATTCTGTGTTAAGATCATGATGAAAAACATTGCCGAAATCATGCTTTCAGACGGCGATGGATTACTCTTACAGTGAATTGCATGCGTCATCGTATCATCACGTGACTGACCATTTTATGAATGAAATTGAACTTCGACCTGACGATTATACGTCATGTTTACATCCAGATAGTGCCGGACGACGAAAGGCGGCCGGGAAGCTGAATAAAATCAACTACGTTGAAGTTAAACATCTTGTAAGGCAGTAATTATTTCCAAATGAAAAACAGTAAATAAGTGCAATAAACATTCTTTTTAATAAAACGTTTTTATTTCTAAAAACAATATATTAAACTTGTGTATGTTACTAAGATCGTTTTTAGTTGTTGTTTAGCTGAGATGGGGATAGAGGAAAGCTGATACCATTTCTGTAACTGATCTTAAAAGGAACCACTGAGGTCGAAATAAATATATAAATAAAGCAAAAGCAACAATGTTATAGTTTATTTTCAGTTAAATTCGGCTTTTCACGGTCCATTTTCAGGTGATTTTCCCCGAGACGGCTTTGGTTTATAATCGGCGCGATCGCGAGCAAACACTGTCACTCTAGTCATTGTAAAACATTATGTGCATCGATGGATTACAGTGTTGGCGCGACATGTGATCATATTGTAACTAGTTCTAGTCATTGTAAAACAATATGTGCATCGATGGATTACAGTGATGGCGCGACATGTGATCATTTTGTAACTCGGATATAACATCTAAAACTGAATAATATTTTTAAAATAAAGGATATCATCATTAATTTATGACAGTTTTTTAACTGAGTAAGTGTTTATGTGCCAAGAAATATTATATATCGAAGTTGCAATAATACGCACGGGCATAAAACATCGCTGCTAGTTGAACATATTTCACTGATACGTAAAGGCCGATACGTTCCACGCACGCATTCAAGATTCAAGACTACGATATCGACATTTATTTTTGTTAACAAATGGATTGACTCAAACTTATAATCTTCATAAAGGTTGATATTTTGAACCATTTAAAGGAATTGTTCATGATATGAGTGAAATAATTAACATGAGCTAAGTTAACAATGAGCTAATGAGTGAGTAATATTTAATTTACATTTATCGATAGTTATAGCTGGATTTGTAGATATCATTCGCCCGATTATACGATATTATTTTCAATACATCGACGGGTACGATATATCATTAACTGTTGAAATATCGTACACCCGATTTATCGATGTTATTTTCAAAATATCGGCAAGTACGATATATCGATAAACCTTGAAATCCAATATCGACAATATCGATGTTTTTAAAAATTTGATATATCTCGATATATCGAATTATCGACCATGCTTATGGTTTAGGAAGATCTTGTGAGTCTTACCTAGCTGGTCACAAATATTTTTGTAGGGAGCTTCCATGTTTCCATCCAACTCTATGGTGTAGAAACAGCTATTGAGGCTCTCCACACGGGAGCGTCGAATCTAGATGCATCTAAATGAATGTGCATTTCCGAAGTGCAGATTGTGTTCACACGGTCGCGCGTCAATTTGACTTTAATCCAGTTGCGCGTATTGACACGCTGGGGTGTGCATGGAAATTACGCAACTACGCGTATGTACACGCGCAGTCATTGGTGCTCGTTTGCTGAAGTCCACTTTATTCTAGATGCATATGGATGTGCTAAGTACAGATTGATTTACCGTGTGGAGAGCCTCATAGACAGTGTGTCGTCAATGATGAATATTTCTTCCAATCCATCACAACTTTTTCCAGAATATTATCATGCAAATTCATTTTATACTTACATACCTACCAAAACAGTTTTCAGCACTGCCATCAAGTTATATCACTTATGACTAATTTTCATAACTTATTTGACTTGATATTACTAAAAATACAACACCAATTTACATATCGATCACCTTTAATCCAGCATGGGTCAGGCTTTTGATAAAATATACTAAAAATTGTTGAATTCTTTCCTTTTTCAATGTTAACAACCGAGATTCAAATAGAAACATTTAAAGGTGGCTTACTTAAAATTCTGTCCACGTTGGTCAAAATAAGCAATGATTCCCCTTTTAATTCCTTGGTTTTATCACACAAGCAAATTTACCTGTTTTCTTTGGAGCTTGATCATCAATAGCCTCATCCTCAAAGCCAATGTCTTGAGGAGATGCTGCAATACTCTCATCATCTGAACTGAAGTCACTGGTGAATGGTGTGCATCCAGAATATGCTGAAGGCGATGATGGAATTTCCTAATAAAAATATTAAACAAAAGGAACATTTTTACAAACTGATAACAATGATGATTCTATGATGTAATATGAGGGTTATGCTAAGCCGGACCTTGTCTATAAAATATTCTTCAAGAGTATGTTTTGTATTCAATGTACAATATTTACTAAATTTGCTGAAAATAACACACCTCAAGTTTATTGTGGAATGGTGTGCTATAACACTAGACCATCTTTCAAGATACAATGTAAGACCTGATGAATATTTTTTTCATTCTACAAAATATAGATGAGTTGACACTAATGTCTATAAACACAGGTAAGGAGCTAGTCCACAGATATGCATGAGGGAACAACAAATGATTGCTGCACATTTCAATAGGCGTGAATTTTGAAAGCATGTGTCCTAAATAAAACCTTCCGCGCACGCATAGTGCCGGGCAAGGAACAATGGATATGACCGCGCACACTGCCGGGCATGACGTCCTATGTCAACTCATCTATAGAAACTCTGTAAAATTTACATCTCAATTTATGCAAATTTAATTTTGTTACAAAGTACCGACAGAGCCACAGTAAAGACACTCAAGTAAGGTGGTAGAAAAAAACAGAGTTGTTGATTTGTAATGAATCCCTTTCAAAACAATGCACTCCTGAAAACTAACCAACAATGTTATCTCTTTCGCTCCAGAAATTCTTTTTCACAAAACACTATTTTGGCGGAGCGCCACCGGGTATTCACTTATTAAATAAATTGATGATGGCGCTAGGCAATGTTGTTAATTTACCGGTAAATTAAAAACTGTGGTAAATTACCGGTAAATTATGGTAAATTACCGGTAAATTAAGTAAAATAAGTAAAATATAATTAATTGGGAAAAAACGAAATCAAAAAAATGTTATATTTTACTTATTTTACCTATTTTACTTAATTTACCACTTTTTAGGTTGCACTGTCCAAAAAAAAATGTTTTAGGCTATAGTTCAAATGTTTTGTAAATGCATAACAATGCATTTTATAAGCTTTTGCAAAATATATTTGTTATCATTTATACTGATTCTATTCACTGGAGTCAAAAAGTATAATTAATCCCAACTTAAGCGTTTATAATTTGTATTTTCTTTTTAGCAATTTAGCCTACAATGTATATCATTTCTTATTGACAGCCTGACAGGTCTCTTACACAGTAAGTTTAATTCAAACTTTGTTTGCCAATTACAATTATGTAGTACCGTAAATTAAAAATTAAGATCAGATAATTCAAAAAGCATTTGAACAGACCTATCCTACGTAAAACACACTTCTGTGATCACGGTGCCAGCCATGAATCACTAGTTTGAATATAAACTTGTGAATTATCAACACCAGTACTCTGCACATATGTACAATTAGATATTTGAGAGAGAAGTTTGTTGAAATGTACACTCCCGGTCAGAAATCAGAAGAGACTTTATTAATTTTTTATAAATAAAGCATGTATATAAACTGAATTTTGATGAAAATATTGGATACGGTAATATGATATAAACAAGGCAATTATGTTTGATTTGATCTAATAGCCGCACAAAGAGTTAAGATCGGGAGTGTAGTGTACGCATGTCAGGATGTACATGTAACTTTGTAGACTCACCAAGTATACACTATATAAAGGTGCATTCGCACAAGGGACCCACGGCTTTACGTGACTGTCCGACCACGGAGCAAGTAGAGTAAACTTTCTTGCCCAAGGAAACAAGGAGACGAAAACCGCCCGGCCGGGGCTCGAACCCACAATCTCTGTATTACGAGACCCGTGCTCTAACCGCTCGGCCACGCTCAAATTTTCGGGTGCTGAAATTGTCATTTTTTGGTCAGCAAGGCTTGAGCCTTCCCCAACCACTGACCCCCTCCCCGCACCCCTGTCTCAATGTTGGTTCCCCCCGGGGACAAAAAACGACACTTGGTGCTTCAACATTGTATGGGGGTTACGGGGAATGCATTTTCTTCAACGCCTGTTTTTTGCTCCAACACTTTTGACAAAGATTGTATCAGTGACGCAAAATTGGCAGATACTCCAAAGCGTTTTTATTGTGTATTTTTAAAACGTGTTGAAGGATTTTATTCATAATTTCAGGAAATGTAAAGAAATATGTTATTTATTGTTGTCAAGGCATATTTGTTTTAAAATTATCAGTAATATTTTTAATATAAAGTGTTATATGTATATACTTACTATTCCCTCGTCCAATGCCTGATTTGCCTTGGGTATTTTTAGATGGACTGTAATAGTAAAACAAATAAAATAAAAAAGATTAGTCACCATTGGTAACCAAGAACAATTAAGTAAACAAACAAATAAACGAACAAAGTGCTCAATCGAATGCAACTCAATACCTTGTACCTTGTAGAATAATACCCCGTAGACCTCCTCAGGGAAGGGTTGACACAGGGCTGATGAGAGCGGTTGACGACTAATTATTTGGTTTGGATGTGGATGGCTGCTTGCAGTTTATATGGTCCGTCAACGCAGCTTTAAATGGGTCGGGTCTACTAATGTCAATTATTGATTG
>JXSR01S027424.1:34588-44791 GCA_000969725.1 Ophiothrix spiculata | reverse complement strand
TCTGTAAGAAAAACTACAAAAAATCACTCTTATAACATTTGGTTTGTTGGAATTTTTGTCAATATTTAAAGCATGTCACTATGTTCCATCAAATATACAAACAATATTTGAGTATTAACTGTCAAAATGTGAGATTTTTAACGACAAAACATTAAGGAGGCACATATATGCCAACAACGGTGGCACATATGGCCAGTGGCATATGAATGTGTCCACCTTACCGGACTGACTTGCTCCGTGGTCGGAAAGTCACGTAAAGCCGTGGGTCCCCTGAACGAATAGACTCCTTCAACTTCATGGGGTATGCATGTTATGCAAGTACTTGTATCATTGATTTATTAATTGATTGATTGATTCATGATTCACGATCGCCCTGCATGATGTTGCCTTATTACATGTGTATGTAACGTGACCCGGGCCGGGTGGGGGATAAGTGGCTGGGCCTGGGTAGTGATGCTTGCCCCACTGTGTACTTTTTATTTTACAATTTTTTACGATACCCACACAGTGGGGCTCTATTACTGTCTCAAAAGTGGGAGCGCGAAGGCAGTACGTCACAGACACAGGCCGCGACAAATCCTGTGTCCGATAGGCTAGCCCGGCCGGGGCTAGTGGATTTCATTTCGGGCTAGTAATTGTTCAAACAGCACTGTCCGATCGGGCTAGCACATGCTGCTTATCATTATTATTAGCTTGTAAACGAAACACGGTTGTACCATTACTCGAATGTCAGACTCGTCTTAAATTAAGAAATATGCGGTAGACGAAAACACGAAAGCCGCAAAAGCTGTCCAGAAAAAATGCATTTTATCCACAAAGAAATTGTCATTTGCGCTTCGATCGAGAGAAAAAAATAAACCAACAGTGTTTATGTTATTATGTTGTCACTAGATGGCGATGTTCATAAATTCATATTAAAGGGAAGAGCATGCGCCGACATTATCTAACTACTAACAAGCATGAAGTACACACATGCGCAATTGTGAGTTCAGTTAACAAGATGGCGACAATCACATTGGAAAAGTCACCACTTTGAACCTCGATTGTACCGGGTTTTGTAATTTTTTTGGAAAAAACTCTTTCGGGTATTTTAACAGAATAGATAATAAACTGAATTCTAAAATTTTCATTCAAAATATTGCTTGAAAATATGTTTATTTAACCCCTCTAGTTCGAACAATTTACCTCGGTAGATCGACCGGTGTATTTCGATCTGGAATAAATGACAGCTAGAAATTTTTTGCATGGTGGTATTGTTTCCCTTCGATCGTCGACCGGTCAACCGATGCAGCCGTTCTCATTTCCTGCCTGCACGGTCGTTAAAATTTCAACCAAATTTCGAGCATTTTTTGGCAGGTTCCGGGCAAGTGATTTTGCACTGGTGGCTTCCTGACCGGGCTAGTAAGAAAAAAATGATTGACGCTCAATGTCAGTGAGAGCAGTCGTGAAATATGACTGCTCAAATCATTGCCAAGAGGTTTCTTATTCACTTGAACCTATTCAATGGCCATTTAGTAACAAATTCCTGTAGAAATTTCGATTTTAAATTAGCCTTCCAAGTTGGGTATATTTACAAAAAAAAATATTTTTTTTTAATAATTAAAATATATTTCATTTTGAAGAGCTAATTGAAAGAAATCTAACAAGCCATAAGATTAAGCTCTTTTAAACTTGTGGTTGCAGAGATGAACTTCGCAATGGCATGGGGGATGATATTGTACAAAAAATGGTAATTTCTATCGTATTCATTTTTGAATGCACTTGGATAGTTACTTTTAAAACATCATCACTTGATGGTGGCGCACTTTGGACCCAGATTTGAGCAAAATGTCAACCGTCAGTTATACATGTAAAACTATATCATTAAATCTTTAAAAAGAAATCATTTTAATCACCCTCTTCATGCACAGTTTTTTTCTTGGATCCATTTAAATTTTGACTGAAAGCCTTACTTTTCATGAAATTTAACTTAATCACCCTCTTCATGCACAGTTTTTCTATTGTTATAAGGCCGGAAAATTCAAGCAATAAAATTGAACATTGTGTTTTTCAGCATATCGTACTGATGAAGGCAAACCATGGGTGTTGCCAGTTGTCCTTATAGTGAAACACTGCTCATCACACATGCGCGACTCCAAAACACAGCTCATTAACATATCACCCATATACACTGCTAGTGATGGGCTCAAATTGGCCTCTAGAGAGATCACAAAAATTGTGGCCAGGAGTATGACCGACTGACCGTATGGGAAAATCAGAAAAAGTTGATTGTCAATCCCTAAATGTGAATAGTTTTCAGTAAAAATTGTAGGTCTCAAATCCTTAATACATAACATATCTGATAGCAACAGCCAAATTTCATGAACACAATCAGTCAATTATACACTGTACTTGCATGACATGCATACCCCATTATTTCATTTATTCAATTGCCACACAATTAACCTGGCAATCTAAATCATAAGATTAATTACAGCCTCACAAGCCAAACATGCACAAATCAGTACAGTGTGTCAGTGGGAAAATCACAGGTAAAGCACAACAAAATAAGAACACATGTTTTAGCAAATCACAAATTTAGTGACAGCTTAATGATTTGCCCCCTCTGCCCTGTTTAAAAAAGTTCGATTTAATAATTTGAGATTTTTCACTTGTGTTTTTCAGCATATCGTACTGATGAAGGCAAACCTTGGGTGTTACCAGTTGTCCGTCAAGTGGAGTCCCAGATGGCTGCAGATGACTCCCTTAATCACGAGTACCTTCCCATCGCTGGACTACCAGAATTCAATTCAGCATCGGTAGAAGTCATCTTAGGGAAGGACAATCCTGCCATCTTAGAAAATAGGGTGAGTTAAGCCTGTTTGATATCAAATTTCTGATATCGATATAGGTCGTAAAGTAGTAGTAAGCCAATATTTTAAATCCGGTTTTATCCCCGTCACGGGGGTTGCCGGATTCACCTCACACTCTTGGCAACTGTCTTCACACCCTCCCTCCACCTCATCCGATTCAATGCTTCCTCCCTCCCCAACCCAACTCTTTTAATCTCTTCCTCCACCTGCATCCTCCAAGTCTTCCTTGGCAGCCCTCTCCTCCTCAAACCATCCACCACGAAATCAAGGGCCCTTCTAAGAACATGCCCTTCATCCTTCCTCAGCTAATGCCCATACCAGCGCACACTATTCGCCTTTGCCAAACTGTCTACTGCTTCTTCCCCACTCAACATCTGCATCAAGTCCTCAGTCTTCTTCCTATCCCTCAACTTCACACCACACATCGATCTCATCATCGCTCTCTCCGCCCTCCTCAAAAAAACCATTATCTGTTTTTTTCTTTCTTGACTGGCCAGCCAAAGATATTACGCTGCCAATATCAGTGTAGCTAACATGCGTGTTCATAGTTGGTAATCCACGCATTAGAAAGGGTGGGTTTGTATTATTATATATAAAAGGATGGGTTTCTTGATTCCATGGTTATAAAGGGTGGTTTTGTAAAATGGGAATCAGAATTATAAAGGGTGTGTTCTTCAATGAGACTTAAGTTTTGATCAAATGCAAGTTTATCTCTTTGCATAGAATATGTTGATCATGATGCACCCACAAAATTTGAAATAAATCAAAAGTGCTTCAAAACACTCGGCATTAAATATTTGCAATCTATCGTAGGAATACAAAGGGTAAGACATGACTTCAAAATTGGCTAGTGCACATATTGTGGTGCTCTGCAGTCAAATCTAAAATGGCCAAAGGGTGGGGTTTGACTTTACAGATAAAGGGTGTTTTCTTATAATCATCATCATCCTTCGACTTCCGTCGAGATCCATGACACACATCTTTGCCAACTATATTTATAACACATTGCACTTCCAAGTTCATTGAAGTTCAAGCCAGTATCTCTACATATGGTATCAGTGTACGTTAAAGGTCTACAGCCTCTGTTTGGACATGGCAATCTCCAAAGAAGGATTTCCGATATGATTTGGTCCTTGGCTCGAAAGCAGTGACCAGCAAACTGGGCTCTCCTCTGTGCCATGGTTGTAGAGATAGGGGGTATATCACCATAAATCTGATGCTTTGTTGGATTTTGTTTCCAGGACAGATTTTGGACACGCATTAGTAGCCTGGTGAAGGTGCCATTTAAGCGGTCTTGAAGCTCTTTCTTCAAAGTCCATGTTTCTGCGCCGTACAGTAAGATGCTTTCAACACAGGCCCTGAAGAAGTCAATCTTGGTTGCCCTGGTAATATCAGACTTCTATATGACATCAAGCTTGTTACAGGCAATCCATGCTTGTCCCTTTCTTGTCAAGAAGTCCTTTTTGCTATCAAATACATACGACCCAATGGCAGTTCCATTCATTGAGTGAACAGGAGGATGATCAGAAGGTTCATTGAGGATTAGGCATTCCGTCTTCTTTGCATTGAGCATTAGTCCTACCCTAGCTGCCGATTCTTCAAATGCAATCAGCAGATCTTGAGCAGATGTTATAAGTTCTGCAGTCAGTGCGACATCGTCTACATAGTCTAAGTCTGTCAAATACTTTTGACTTTGACGTCCAGATCTTCTGCCAATTTTGAGGCCTTTATCTCTCATGGTGTCAGCTGACTGGCGCAATACATAGTCGACCACAATAACAAAAAGGAAAGGAGCAAGAGTGTCCCCTTGAAGAATTCCTGCTGTTGTAATAAATTCCTCAGTTGGACCATCCATGCTCTGCACAAAACTTGTTGGGTTGTCATACATTGTAGCAATGGCACTCACAATCTCCTCAGGGATACCATAGTTAAGTAAAATATGCATCATCGCCTTCCTGTTTACACTATCAAAGGCCTTTGAGAAGTCTACAAAGACTATGGATGCGCTTCTCTTTGAGATTCTCAATTCTTCAATGATTCTCCTTAGAGCAAGGATCTGTGGTAGGGTAGATCTATTCCTACGAAATCCATTTTGGTTCCCACGAAGAATGGGATCAATGTATGGTGTTATACAATTGAGAAGAAGCGAGTTGTAGACTTTCCGTGCAATTGCAGATAGACAGATGCCTCTGTAGTTTCCGGGCTGCTGTAGATCACCTTTCTTTGGAAGTGGTATGATGCATGAGGTGGAGAATGCCTTTGGTTTGTTACCTACAAGAGTTTCATTGCAAAATTCTAGAAGTTGCTCTTGGAAAAGCTCATGCTTCCATAAGAAAGTTGGGATGTTGTCAGGTCCTGGTGTTTTTGAACTGCTGAGCTTTTTGACAACCTTCTGAAGTTCTTCATGAGTAAATGGGCTGGTAGATATTGGCAACTGGTCAGAAACTCTCAGGTTGTAGAAAGAAGAAGACATGTTTACAGGTTTTTGGTCAGTGTTTCCAAGAAGCCCTTTGAAGTGACTATACCAGGTCTCAAGATGCTCTCCCTTTTCTTATAAAGGGTGGGTTAAAAATAAAAAGGGTGGGTTACAAATGGCACTGCCATCTATGGTGTTAAATGTATGTAAGTTCATACGTGCAGGTTAAACATTTGATGACTAAAACTTATATTGTACTCACCGGAATTAATTTTGCCAGATAATTTCAAGACCAAATTACTGGTCCCTTCATCAGTGGGTGGATGTTGTGAGGTGCTGAGATCCAGTACTAGTGTTTCTAGATGTTGTTCCAGAAGTGGTGTTTTCAGCACGTCACAACATCCACCCACTGATGAAGGAACCATTTTGGTCTTGAAATTATCTGGGAAAAATAATTCTGGTGAGTGCAGTAGAAGTTTTAATCATCAAATTGATAACTATGGTGTTGTTATTAGGCTCAGTTGCAGAATTTCTCATGCCTTGGTCGACTGTACAAACTTAACCATTGCACTTTTCACAAGATTGCTTATCAAAAGAGCATTGAAAATATTACATTTTTTTTCAACAAAAATATTGTTTCAACTTCATCCAATATATAGACATATTTTCAAAATATTGTTGTGTACAATATATCAATTAGAACCTTTGAAATTCAATATCGGCTACATCAAGAGAAACCAAAATTTCCGAAAAGATCACACCGAATTGAGAAGATGATTGGTATTTGAGAGACAAAGGTGTGTCAAGTTCTTTCACTGACAAGGAGTTTGATAAAAAAAAAGAGGGGTGTCATTAAGTGACAGTTGGTAAAAATAGTGGGTCTTTCAGAGAAAAAAGTGGGGTCTTTTTGGTGGCACATGATCCATAACTCAAAAGTTAATTGCCCCAGGGTATAACACTATTGTACACAACATAGTTACAGACACTGAAGCAATCATCACCTTTAATTATGTTTTGACTTTGTCCTATTTATTACAGGCATTGGGCTTTCAAGCTCTCAGTGGCACAGGTGCTCTCAGACTAGGGGCAGAGTTCTTGAGTAAACACGCTAAATTCAACGTAGTCTACTTGCCAGACCCTACATGGGGTAAGTAGTAATCAGATGCCACATTTCAGAATAAATTCTGAATTCAGAATTTTTCAATTGGTTTAAGCCTAAATTCAGATTTTTTATTGGTTGTTTCGTGTACAAAGGTATAGGCAATTTTGGTTTCTCACATTCTTGCGAAGTATTTCAAATTTTTTGAACACCAATGAGTGGCATCTCTGAGTGTAATTATTGTTTCACTTTTTAAACATTTGTCGTGATACCTAAGAAGAATTAGTGTTATTGGAGCCTTATGTTTGTACTTATCTCAGGTCAGAGTGAATTGATTTGGAGAGTTGTTGGGAATTAAATGTGAACGAATGTCTCTGTGGCGAGAAAATGTCTTTGGATTTAAAGTTACGACATCAGCAAATGGAACTGTATTATATTTCAGGTCAAAAATCAATCAATTATCTATACTCCTATCCACCTGTTGGCAGTTAGTGTTGGTGTGATGTGGATGTGATGTGTTCTGAGAAAACAGTCACATGGTGAAACCTACATGTTAATTTGCTTTTAGGTCACCCTCGGCCGAGTTGTAATGTTGATTTTTTGAGTGAGCTCATCAGATTTTTTCGAAAGTTCCTTTGCTTCAGTCACATTTTGAGAGAGTATAGGCTAAAGAGACTCGGTAAAAAAAATGGTGAAGTTGGCTGAGCATCGATATAGATGCTCTTTCAAAATATCAGAGCTCTACCACAACTTTCCGAGCACTGGTTGATGCTCTTTTAATGTTTCGGAGCTTGCTCACAACTCCCTGAACAAATGTAGGTGCATTGGGAAAGATTATTATGAGTGAGCTGTGGCTGGGACTCTTACAAGTATCGGGGAATTGCAAGCAAGTAGACGGATCGTTGTAAGAGCTCAGAGTCCTTTAATTCCTCCTGAAAGAGTGTCGAGTTGTGAGTGAACCCTGAAATTTTGAAAGCGTATCTACTGATGCTCAGCCAAGTTCAACAAACAAGAACAAACTCAGCAATGTTTGTGCTACTCGGCTGACTGCTATTTCGATATGTGACTGAAGCATTAGGCTACTAATTAATTTTGTGTCCATCAGGTTATGTGACCTGTGGAGACTTAATGAAGTGACGTAGGTTTGAACTGTGATGGGTCTCCCAGTGACAGGAAAAATTCTCATGGGAAACCTAGATTAACATAACATTGTGCATACGGTTACATTTTGTCATGTGAGTGCTAGAAAGTCGTATATGCAGTAGCTGCCATTTTTCATAAATTTACATTGTACATTGCAGTGTCTCATGAAATGGTGAAGAACCAGTTCATTCCAAGAGCCACTGACATATGGCAGAGAAATTTTTAGGGATTTTTCGCATTCTAGGGAAAAGATAGATGGTGCATGAAAAAAATGTGTACAGCTATTACTGATATAACATCTTGCATTCACAAGGCAATTTGTGACCGTCAAGTACAAACGAGACTTAAAAATAGTTGCCTTCTTATTGCTTTTGTAAACTTTTTAATATTTGCCAAGATAAGGTTTAAATGACACCTCAGATGCCCTTTTTTCAAGTTTTAGCTTGAATTATTTTTTTAACTTAAGCTCAAATTATGATTCATGTTTTACAACCCAACGTACATACTTTGTTTGTTATAACTTATGTTATTGCGCTTTTTGCATTGTTGTCAATGGAATAACTGGTATCTATGTACATTTTTGTTGTCATTTTTAGGTAACCATATCGGAATTTTCCAAGCGTGTAATTTTGAAATCAGAAGGTATCGCTACTTCCAACCAGAGACTAGAGGACTTTTCTTTGAAGGAATGATTGAAGATTTAAAGGTAGGTTTTATTTTAAAATTCAACCATGCAGCGAGATGTGGTGTCTGGGCGAAAATGAGATGGGAATTTTGAGGATGGCGGAAGGAGCGATATTGAGATCGATGTGTGGTGTGAAGTTGAGAAATAGGAAGAAGACTGAGGACTTGATGCAGATGTTGGGTGTGGAAGAAGCAGTAAACAGTTTGGCGAAGGTGAATAGTGTGCGTTGGTATTGGCATGTGCTGAGGAAGGATGAAGGGCATGTTCTTAGAAGGGCCCTTGATTTTGTGGTGGATGGTTTTAGGAGGAGAGGGCGACCAAGGAAGACTTAAAAGATGCAGGTTGAGGAAGAGATTAAAAGGGTTGGGTTGGGGAGGGAGGACGCATTGAATCGGGTGAGGTGGAGGGAGGGAGGGAGGGAGTGAAGACAGTTGCCGCGAGTGTGAGGATAATCCGACCACCCCCGTGACGGGGATAAAACTGGATTTAAAATATTGGCTTACTACTACTACGTACTACTACTACTACTACTACTACTACTACTACTAACCATATATGAACCCTAGCTGACATCTAAAACAGTACCGGTATCAAAATTTTGCTTTCTTTGAGAGACCTGGGTTGATTTCACTAACGTTAAAATGCATCGTTAATCCATCGTAAGACCAAAACCCATCGTTAGCTACAACCACCTGTTGACCCCATGCGACGTTCACTTAAAGGGTTTGAATTTCTGATGCATAATTCATATACCTTACAATGTGGTGAACACTTACAAAGGGTTTGTGATATCTAGTTGTGTTACGAACTAAACCCTTTGTAGCTACGATGCATCGTAAATGTTATTGAAATCATCCCCTGGTTATGCCCATGGTTCATAGTTTGAGATCACTGAGGAGAATTGGTCCTAAACATACCCCACACATAGAGCAGTTGATATTTGTTTTATATATCAGGGGTGTGAGAGTTCCTCTTTTCAGCTGATTTCCTCGTTTTTGAAAATGTTCATGTGCTAAAATTTTAGCTTTTTCATTCATTTTCAGCCCATTTTTGACCTTTTACCCCAACTTTACGATGCTTTTCCTCGTTTTTGTCAACTGGCCTCTCACACCCCTGATATATAACGCCCTGCAGAGCAACTTTTTTGTGACCTGTCTTTTACCTACAATTTATTACCAGAACTGCATGACCTGTTAAAAACTCGGCTGACATCCAACCATCCCTGATCTGAATAGATATTTACTCGACCGGACCATCCCAGACCAGTAGTTCTTTACAAATTCCCAGTCAAGATAGGTACCTCGCCGCTTGCCCTCAATCCATTTAATGATGTTTATCCAGGGCCTTACAATTTACACAGATCAAAAACATGGTCTGAGTTTTCAAAATTTTGTTTTCAGGGACATGAAAGATCACCACTAATAAGGTTTAATTTTCGAATTTCATCTAAATTGGTCAAACTGTTTTGATTTTATGGACAATTTTGTATTTCAGAGCAGCCTATTACATTACTGTGTAAAATAAATTATGATTACCATAATTGGACACATTTTCATATTACCAAAATGGAACATAACTCAGCTGTGAAATTGCACATGTATGTGAGCAATATTTTGGTACTGAAATCTCAAAATAGCATGAAAAAAAGTTGAAACAATTGGACCATGCTCCTTTAATGTTGTTGTAAAAGTTATTCTTGCAACTTACTTTGATGTCCAATAATTGTTTTTTGATCATTCTAGGGTGCTCCAGAAAATGCAGTAGTCATTTTGCATGCCTGTGCACATAATCCAACCGGTGTAGACCCAACTCAAGAGCAGTGGCAACAAATTGCAGAAGTCTGTAAGGTGAGATTAGTCGCATGTTAGTTAGGCCCCCCGAAAAAGAACTCTGTCTCATGCAGCTTCCTTAGGCCCAAAACCGTAAGCGCTACACATTTTTTTAAAGTCAAAAAGGCTATGCGCTACGCGGAAATCTTCCTTTATGTTTTTAGGTCACTATTTTTTTT
>JXSR01S027424.1:15737-28369 GCA_000969725.1 Ophiothrix spiculata | reverse complement strand
ACTGACTTGGTCAACATTTTGAACTGGGCAGTATTACAATAACTTATCTTCATCATAGGGTCATGTCTTCATATTACACAATCTATTTTTCAACCAGTCAGCCTTGGAAAGTAGCAAATTAATTTACCACCACTGGTGGTGGGAGCCAATCACAACACAGCATTTGGGGTCACTGCTAACACACATGCACACAGCCTCAGCTATGAGTCACTTCCAAGTGTAAGGAATAGGCCTACTCTATTGTACTGGGGGTGTGAAGTTGTTTGAATGCACAGAAATGATCTAATAATATAACTTTCAATATTATTGTTTTGAGGGTGAAATTGATTTTTTATTAGTTTATTGCTCTATTAAGCTCCTTGACACAATCCCAACTCTTTGCATCTCTCATTTTATTTACCAAAAGTAATGCATACAATAATGCTTTACGTTTTAAACACCTTTGCCCTAAAAATGGAACAGGCAGTAGTTACTGCTTGATAAAGCAGTGTGAACTTGGTGTTGTGTCAATTGCCACATGGTATTATGTAAGGTTATGTAAATCGTTAGCTACCTTACAAGTCCTTAGGGTGGATTTAGAGATCTTTGTGTTTACAAATTATTGTGATAATTTTAGATACTTCAGACAGTTGGAACTTGAAAGTGATTTCTGTTCCCCTGCAACATGATATGTCAAGAGCATGGTCAATTGTCATGATTGTGAAATGGAAAAACTGTGATAGCATCTCCCTGAATGTGCTGTGGCATATGTTCTCAGGGCAAATTTATACCAGTATCAGTTATCATAAGGCCCATTATATATTCTTTGGCTTATAAAATGCATGTCTGTCAAATAACTAGTATAGTAGCTTTTTCTGTTCAGACCTTGGCTCGCTGTATATGTAATTTGCTTTTTGAATTGGAGACAAAATGGTATGAAACAGAATAAAAGATGGTTTTAAAGTATAAAACAAACAAGAGCCTAAAAATTTCTGCGACTTTATTGCCTAAGGACTTGGGGCAAGTCTACTGAATCATAGCCTAGGGTGTGAAGGGGTACAATGTCTATAGGGCTGAGAACCTCCTGGAAATAGAAAAAAAATTGAAATGTTTAGCTAAACTGGGTTAGATTGTATAAGAATCATAGTCTAGGGTATGCAGTAGGTATCAACCAGTATACATATAAAAGCACTTGGGCTGTCGTCGGGACCAATTTTTCATGTCTATATGTCAACATAAATGTATGTGGTCATAACCCATCATAACTGACTGCACTGTAACATTCACATATATTTCGAGATACCTAACGTGTATAGAGGCGATTCAATTCATCATGTAAACTTGGGTAAATATCGCCTGTAGCCTGTAAAATTAAAAAGCATGAGTTCTTATCATTTATATACCATAAAAAGTAAGTTATTTTGCAATATCTGATTGAAATCGTGCCAGTTATTTCCTTAACTATCCGCTTTTTCTGACTTTTCTTAATGCTTGTATATATGTGGTTTATGTTGCAATGGGAATCAGTTCTGTCGTCATATCACGATATGCTCTCTGTCGACATTAAATTCGGCATAAGCTTTGTCGACAACAGCCCTAAAAGTACTGGAGACCCCTGGGAAATGGAATAACATTATTGATCAGATTTGCATGTTTATCTACATTGAATTAGGTTGTTAAAGTCATGGCTTAGGGTGCAGGGGTACCACATTTAAACGCAATCACTGGGAACTCCTGAGAAATGGAATCACATCATATATCAGATTTGCATGTTTAGCTACACTGGATTAGGTTATAAGCATTAGACCCATAGCCAACACCAGATGGCACTTGGAACCCCAAGAAATGGAGTCATGTTGTAGACCAGATATGTTTAGCTATTATCTATTATTATCACCAAAAATGTGATGTGATCTAGGAAAGAGATTTGTGTGTCGTCAGTCTTCTTTTTTGAATTTCATTATTACAACCTATTATGTATTAAACTTTAATCTTGCTACATTATGATTCATGGCCTATATATGATGAATGGTTAAAACCATAAAACATTCAATGTAACAAGTGACAAAAGGAATTTTCTGCCTTTACTGCCATGTAACTCATAATCAGTATTTAAGACATCCAGCTCAATTTCCATAATCATGTCACAATCATTATCATTGGATCAGTTTTGAATTCATTTTTTGCATTATTTTATTCACAGCTAATCAAGTGGAGTTTTTGAAGAAGAAACACAGCGTGTACGTCATGAAGGATGGACGCATGAATATGTGCGCGCTGACAACCAAGAACGTCGACTACGTAGCAAACGCTATTCACGAAGCTGTGTCCACTGTCCATGAAGATCCAAAATTGTAATGTACTGGTGTGTATAAGAATAAATATGAAGCAAATTATAGAAAATTTACTGTAAAATATTTCAAAATAGATAATTCCTTTGCCTTTGATCTAGTACACTACATTGCCGAATTGCAAAAAAGTTGTATATGCACTATTTTTGGCAAATTTAAATGAAATATTTTGAATATTTTTGTAGAACTTAAAAATTCATGAAGTGGAAAATAGCTTTCAAATAAGAGATAGCAAACACAGGGATGCAAGTTTTCAGGAAATTTCCTGAATTCAGAAAATTTTACTGAAAATATATTGTTTTCAGGAAATTTTGTCCTGTGTAAAAGAATAGGAAAATAGTTCTTTTGTAGGAGATTTAAAAAAAAAATCAGAAAATTTTGACTTCAGGAACTTGCATCCCTGGAAACAAATCACACATCTGGATTCATATAATTATGTAACATGAACATTTTATGTTCTTGATAAATAGAGCTATTGAATTAGTGTTAGTTGATTTATGCAAAATCTCAACTGTAGCAGAAAATGTGCTCTACTTTAATTTGCATTAGTTTATTACTTCAGATGAAATATTGATACAAAAACGCCATCTGAAACAGAGGAATTATTTGTTTTGATTTACTATTATGTGACCTGCTTCCATTAAACCCAAGCAAAGGTGTCAGCTCTAGGGTTGCAAAAAGGTGAAGACTGAAACCTTGGCGATGGACAATTGTTACCATTCAAAGTACACCAATCTTTTGCCATGCCAAAATGCAGTCAGTTATTTAATTTCAGAAGCTTTTAATTAGGCACCTGGCAAATTTGCAGTCTAACTTGGTGTGAAAGCAATAATGTTATCCACTCTTAGAAGTTTTTGGGTAGTCTAATTTGATTATGATTATGTTGAAGTCTTCCTAGCAATGTGTTAATCCAGTTGGATGTAATAATCTAATAATTTCAGTTTTTAGCTGCTTTTAAATTTGTAAACGGCAAAGAGGTTCCAAAATTATCCAAATTAGATAGAAAAAACTAATGCCAGTAGATGGTGGCAAAAGTATTCCTAACTTTTGGTAACCCATGCAGGACAAAATTTACACGCTGCAAGCAAGTTTAAAATAGCCTTATTAGGCAGGAAAACTATGTCATTGGCAACACTGGTGTATTATGAAGTAGACACCACTGATCAGTTAATAGAAGCAAAACATATATTTTTCTGAGAAATGTTTGATACTTCCTGTACAAGGCTGCCGTATGTGACATGTATATCCTACATTTATATGAAAACACATTCAAGTTGGGTAAACAATAGAAGTGGGCTTACTTCAATTGGGCCAAATCCCGGTTAACGCCCTGCGGGGCAGGTTTTTTCTCACCCCGACCCCGTCGTTCCCCGAAAATTTATTTCCCGACCGGACCGACCCGATAAAAATTTAGCTTGCCCCGACCGACCCCGACCCGAAAGGATTTTTTCTAGACCGGACCGACCCGGACCGGTAGTTTTTCATGGTTTCCCGGTCAAGATGGATATTTTTCCCCGACCCCGAGTTACCCCGAATTTCAAGTCATTAAAATGGTGTTTAAAAATAATTACGATTTCACCTAAAACCAATTAAGAAAAAAATGACTCAATTTAAGACAAATGACCTTATTTAGGACCTCACGAAAAATGTTCACATGATTTTATGGTCCGATTTTTAACCAATCATAGATCATTCTCTTAGCGCGCGGGGAATTTATGTGATTGTTTATAAGAAGCAAATGCTTGTTGACGTCACAAGTCTAAATGTGCTTTATTCGGTAAAGTGGTAAAGGAAAAATTAGAGTTTCAACTCAAAACATCGTGGCAAAAATTGTAATTAATATTTATAGATTGGAAGGTGTGGGTTCATATAATGATCCCCAAGAGCTCAACTTGAAGTAGTATACTTTTTGATATCAATGAACAGCGTAACATTTCAGGTACATGAAATGCAAGACAATGACAAATGACAGATCAGCAACTAATGCAAAGTACAAACGATTAAATGGACGTGAAAGTGCAAGTTAAAAAATGCGAAATAGACACAGCGATTAATTGTTGCTCCATTTTATTTTTACCCCGAACGAGCTTTTGCATTTCCCGGACCGAATGTAAACTTTCCCCGACCCCGAGTAAAAATTCCCCGACCCGGTCGACCCCGGTAATATTTTTCCCGGACCGTACCGAACCCGAAAAAAGCTCAAAAAAAATTCCCGACCCGGTTTCGGTCCGGTCCGGTCCGGTCCGGTCCGGGAAAATTCGGGGTTTCGGGTTTCCCCGCAGGGCCTTAATCCCGGTATATACAAAACATGTTCAATTGAGTGTGCAATATCAACCATCCTCAAAAAACTAATGGGGAGTGCTGTGCTTTACATCATTTTGATTTTAATCAACATCAATTGTTAATGATGTGTTATGATTGGTGAGTGCAATTATGTTAGACAAAGGGCGCCATAGAAGAATGAGTATACACAGAAATGTCATATGGCAGCCATGTCAATTACGCCATTATTTTATTAGCGTGACGATATTTTTATTTCCAACTTGAGTTGTTATGGTATATCAACAGTGAAAGTATAAGTTCTGAGCTCCATATGTTGATATTTCTCAAAGACCAAGCATATATTCAGTGTTAAAATAAGAATTTTTGGAAAAAGTATACTTTAGGTTCCATCAAAACCTATACCATAACCCTTAACTGTAACCCTGAAACTAACCCTAAATTAAACCTAACACTAACCCTAAACCCTAACCCTAAAATTCTGGATGGGACCTAAAGTACAATTGGTCCCATTTGGTTCCAATCTTGTGCATACATTTGTTTTTGGTGAGGAAAAGTAAGATTTTCCAAAACTAATTCTGAAAAAAAAATCACTGCATAACTTTTCATTATCACCCGATTTTACAAACATGCACGGCAGCATTTTTAAGTTTTAAGTATCAGCAATGTTAAAGTTGCATTATCAGCCATTTTAAGGTTTGCACTATTGACAATTTTAAGGTTTCTCTATCATCAGCATTGCAAGGTTGCAGTATCGGCAATTTTAAAGTTGCTTGCAATATCAAAAATTTAAGGTTACAGTATCAACAATTTTAAGGTTACAGTATCAACAATTTTATTATGGTATTGACAAATCTGAGAAATAATTGTCAACAAAGTTTGCAGGTCACATAGTTGATTGTCTTTCTGCTGTGCACCATAACCTACCTCCCATCACATGTAGACGAATGATAGTACTGAATTAGCCAAACTTAGAGAGTAGATTATTGTCTTGATATTTCATTAGCATGTTTGTTTAGGACCCCTAGTTTAGTTTACACCAGGGATAGCGCTACAAGGGATTTTGGTTCCGAAGACGCATATTTTGGGTAATCAGACCCCTAAACTTTGGATTTGTGTCTACCTAAAGGTCTAAAATTAGCCCCAAAGTGACTATTTTCTTTAGAAATCTCATCCACAGAATTTGTCATCAAATGAAGCTGATTGCTTCATTGAATTGATCAATTTAATCTTCTGGTGTTTGGTGTGTTAGGATTAGGCTATTTAAAAAAATAGTTTCTCTTAGTGCGTTCGAGTGGTTTTTTTTGCAGCCGCTTGATTTTTAATCCTGAAATTTGCCGGAATAATCCGATTCAGCCCGATTAATTTGTATTTTTCATGTTTAACATGAAAAAAAAAATAGCACAAAACCCGTCTTTGATGCACTGTTACTGAGTGAGTCTTACTCACTTGTGGTTTTGTCCATTTTTACAGTCAAATGACACCTCCCTCGTGGCACTCTCTCCTCACTTTCCAAAGACTGGTAGAAAAAAAAAACGCCCTCGTGCCTCAATTTTCAAAGACCAGTGCAACGAGAAACTATTTTTTTAAAGCTGCCTTACCTTGAATGTGATTGTTTGTAAAGGTATTCGGGTTTGTCTTCTCAATTTTGTGCGGGAAATTTAATATGAAATTTATCTAAATTATATGTAAAAGTTTATTTATTATAGCCTGTGTTTTTCTAGATCAAGGAATTTTAAAAATGGGGAATTGACACTCATTTTGGCCATGTTTAACCGTATTGGATTTGTCACCATCCTGATTATTGCTTGTGAACAGTTAGTTATTGTATTAAATGGTATGCTTCATCGCATCGCTTCAAATTTTGCTATGGAAATCTGTGCATCTAGCTCGCCACCAGGGAGTTGGGATGGGGTGGGGGGGTGTTTCTCACATTGACATTGCAGTCATATTAAATGTGAATGCCTTTTGTGTTGGTTTTTCAGATTTTGCACAGTAATCGGGTGGTTGTCATCACAGATGAGCCTGTCCTGTGTGCCTAAATTAGGTGTATTTTGATGAAATTTGCTCAAATAAACAGCAAATTTGGTCAATATTTAGGTGTTTTTCTGTCAAAACTGGTATACTAATGGATGGGATTTTGAGTTTGAAATTTGGCTGAGCTACTCTGAGGGTGCTGTTAGTGTAATAGTCAAGAATTGCGCTCTCTGGACTTTTTTCTGATGAAGTCCAGGACTAGGGTCACAGTTACTCAGCTCCATGTGCTTTAACAAGATGCAAGTAGCAATTTCTTTTTTTTTTAATTCCTTGGTCTAGATAAATATATTAAGCCAAAATTTGCCTGATTTGAACAAAAATAGAAGTGTAGCTATAGAGGGATCGTAATGGTTGCAATTTAAATTGCCAACATTTTAAATATATTGTTAGTTTATTTGCCCTTAACATTCACTGCCATTTTGGTGCCCTTTATAAGTCAAACACCCACCCCAATCATTAATCTATGCCATATTTTGGACCTATATTACATTTTTCCTGATTTACTTTTTCTGAAACCAGGTCGTGGTAAGGCCGAATGTATTAAATAAAAATGTCCATTCTGAATGCTTCTCATCATTTTAAGGGCTCTGTCAACCCTTCGTTTTCAGAAATGGTTTTTGCACTGTAACTCAGCAAAGGATATTTAAATCCAAATAAATGTATACATTTCAAGAAGTGAATTGATTGTATTTGTGTTGAAGAGGAATTCATGTGTTTGGTCCTTTGCATCTATATTTTATGGGCATTTTTGAATTATAAATTATTGTTGTGTAATTATATGTTAAACAATATCCTTAGAAAATCACTGAGTTGTTGAAGTGAACTGTTTAGGAGTATGGTTTGATTGTTTCAGCTTTTTTCAAATAATCTTGAGATTTTAAAAAATATTGCTCTTATTGTTTTCTGATATTAAACCAATGTTTTAATAAAATTATGTCTGAAATATGTCATATATTGAGATTAAAGTGAAAATGTCTAATTATGGTAAGCGTAATTAAATTTACAGAGCAATGCATAGGAACTGTGAAATTCAACATTGCTCATATATAAAATCAAAATGGCTTGACTCATTCAACTGAATCCTCTTTAGTGGTAATCATTAATGTGAGGCTGGAAACATTGAAAAAATGGACAAAGTCACTTTAATGAGAACAAATCAGGTTCAACATTTATAATCATTGCTCAGTGGTTTTCAAGGTTGGCAATTTCCCGGGAAATACTAGCGTCTAGGTGGGAAATACTGGGAAATACTGGTAAATACCGGGAAATACTGGTAAATACCGGGAAATACCTGGGAAATACCATTCACTAAATATCTATTTTCAAGATCCCATGGGGGTTATCCTAATTTAAGTATGTTTTCTCATTAGAATGTTATGTGAACAATGAACATGTATGATTTAACTTTGGCAAGCTGTGTAGGTTCAAAATGGCTGTTGATTATAAATATTTTTCAAGTGAACATTCCTTAGGAGTGTTAGAGTCGACCAAAAGCATACTATTAAATGAATTAACACAAATCACTGATATATTTCTTATGTACAATGAAACTTTTTTGCCACTTCCCCACTTTAATAGAAAATGCACACTCTGTTCACAAATCTTAAAATACTTGATGATTTACGAGTCATAAAGTATATTTTACAGACAAAAATAGTCATCTAATGTATATTCCACTGAAAACACCACTTACCCCTCCCCACCATAGGGGAATGATTTTTGTGTCTTATATGAGCTTCTCTGTGGTAGTTAATTAATATTATTAATGTTTCAAAGCACAAAAGCTTTGAAATCACTTTTTTTTCAAGTATTTCCCGGTATTTCCCACTTTAGCCAAAAATTGCTTGGTGGTATTTACCGGTAAATACCGGTGTTTACCGCCCCGGGAAATACCGGCCAACCTTGGTGGTTTTGGGATGTATACAGTTCAAAATAAATAAGTCCCCCCTTGGGTGATGACCATTTTTCTGGAAAACGGTTTGACTCTTGAAATTGTTTCAAAATGTAAAATGTAGGCTTAAAGGTTGCAAGTTCAATGGGCAATAAAGTTTTGCTCAATACACAACCTTCTTCTTAAAATGTTGCCATTTGTAAATTTTAGTCACGAATCAAAAGTTGTTTTTTTCTGCCATTGGAATTTAAAAAAAATGTGAAATGTCTTAAAAACTTTATGAAATGTCAAATCCATGAATAAACTTTATTCAAATGGTTATCACATGTAAAGATAAACAGTAACAGACTTGTTGATGGTTGATGGAACATCATTTGAAAGGGTTTATGGCTGAATGAACACCAGGTTAAAGTGTAGATGAAAATACACTTTCTGTTAAATTCCTGCGTGTTTCATCGCCGACATGTCTTGTCGCACTGTAGTTTTGTGCGGTCTTACAGGCCTTCTTACATCTTTAACATCTCCTGTAGCTTGGAATTTGTTTCTTAAATTTCGAACAGCCTTCGGACACACTCCCATTCTTCGAGCAACCTCTTTAACAGACACTCCTTCACCGAGAAAGGCTGTTGCCCTAGCTCTATCTAATATGCTTAATCTTGGCATCTTACATGTAAAACAATCATCATTACTCTCTTCTTAGAATTTCTAACTGACTACAAAACTTGAACCACTTTTATTTTGGAATAACGTCTCTAAAAGGATAAGAACCACCTACCTGTACTGTAAATCAAAGAGATTATCTTTTACTTTGTTTTGTTGTTTATTCACCCATAAAACAACATCACTCTATGTTCATTCAACCCTAAGCAGGCACTCAACAATTTATTCCACACAGGCAAAAAGCAATTTATTCACGGATTTGACTTTTCGTAAAGTTTTAGACATTTCAAAAATGTTCATACTCCTATGGCAGAAAAAAACAACTTTTGATTCTCGACCAAATTTTACAAATGACAAAATTTTAAGAAGAAGGTTGTGTGTTGAGCAAAACTTTATTGCTTATTGCACTTGCAACCTTTCAGGCCACATTTTACAGTTTGAAACACTTAAAAAAGTCAAACCGTTTTCCAGAAAAATGGTCATCACCCAAGGGGGGACTTATTTATTTTGAACTGTATATTATATCTATTGTAAGCACTGCCATATTAGACCCTATAGACAGACACATAACTTAAAATCTCATGAGTTTCAAAAACCCAATTGTGACCGTCCAACTCTCAAGCAGCCAAAAAATTCAGCCTCAATCTGGTTATTTCCACTTGCTTAAATATCTGCAAAGTCTTTGGTTTAAAATGACACCTGGATGCAGTTATTTCACTAAATTATGACCTTTGCATGTATTTTCACCTTTAGTGCAAAATGAAGTTTGCTTACTTCTGTTTGGAGCTGGAAAGACACAATTATGGTTTATTCAGAGTCTTGTCGATATACATCGACGCGCAGTCTTTACACGCGCTATGCACATGGAATAGTGCGTTTACAAGACTGCGTCGCGACAGACTGAATAAACCATAAGGGAGATCAGATTTAGATATTTGTTACTGAGTTAAATGTGTGAATCAAGAATGTGCAACAACCCACCAAATATTTTCTTCATGGTGTAAAAAGGTTAACATGTTTGTCAGAAATTACTTTCTGTAGTCATGCAGAAAATGAATGTAATTCAATAAGCAGAATACGTTTACATTTATAAATGTATGGTTATATTGAAATAATGTATTATTTGCTAATTGCAATTATGATTTTATTGGTCAATTTAGAAACAATGACTGCGGTGCAATGAATACAGAACTGTGTGTGTTTGATTATTATGTCAGGGCATGTCACTCTAAGGCTACGATCACATTGAAGTATATGGTATACAATATTTATTATACACTCTCCGGCGAAGTACTCATATTAGAATTTTTCAGAGATTATCCCCAACACTAATAATATGAGTGCTTCCAACGAAAGCATATAGCGAATATCGTATACTTCTATGTGATCGCAGCCTTATGGTCAAACTATACTTCATATGAGCTACCATATATTTGGTGCAATAAGTCTTTGTTATCTAATAATTTAATATATAATAATGGTGGAAGCTTGGTGATGAAATCAATACACCTCACTTTGTATGTGATGCCAATGTTTTGGTGTTTTGCAACACCAAGTCTCTGTTATTGATAAGAAAATGCATTGGAATTAATGGAATAACAAAAACAAAGGCTTGTGGCTTCAAACATTTGGTAGCTCATTTAAGACTATAATTTGATCCTTATACCCAGCCAACATACATAAAAGTGAGACCTCCCTCGCTCAGGCCAAACTGAAACGAGGTCAGGAATAGCTCAAAACAACTGGTAGATCTGTACCACTGTTTGCATTTCTCATTTCATTTCTGAGTACGCTAAATTTGTAACTGTTGTGATACATCATTTGAGGGAATTCTACAATATTGAACTGATTAATGTATTTTACTGCAATGTATAGGGGCCGCCTTTTCAGAGTGAGGGTGAGACTTCACAAGTTTTCACTAGATTCCCTGATTATGTAGTGTTCCTAAATCAATGCATATAGCGTCATGACCATCTAGGTGTCTTTTTGCTGGGTTAAGGTGCCTTGTCTACTTATCAGTGGTTTAGTTTCCTTAACCCTAGATATGGCCTCGTTCTTGTGTTTAGAGGAAGCCCAGGACACCTCAGATATAAGGCCTCCAAATCTAGGTTAAGGTTTGCCTTGTCTTGGGTTACGGCAAACAAATATACACTTGGGCTTTGACATTAGCACAAATATATAAGCGAGTCATAACCTGGGATTATGAAACTGATCTTGGATTTATGATTCTTTATCCAGGGTGGAGATGAGGGCCTTAACCTTAGTTAAGGCTCTGAGTTGTATGTTAATGCTCCTTATCCAGGGTTTTGGGCCTTAAGGACACACATCACTAAATAAAGGCATTTGGCCCGTACAGAGCTATGCGGGAGCAGGTGTTTGGTTGCCCTCTCTAAAGTAAAAGCTTGAAATGATGGGAAGTAGGTTTTTTGATCTATTTTCTTTTGGATCATGTTCTGTGGTTCAAATGTAGTCAGGCTGGTTTAAAATTACTATAATTTTGCTGTTTTTGTAAAATTTGAGAGCAGATTTACAGTGTTTAGAGAAATTATGTTGCGAGTTAGAGAAAATGAAATTTTTAAGCCCCCCCCCCCCCTCCCCCTGACCTGTGTATCTCTTCTAATATGATGAAAGGGAAATTTATATTATATAGATATTGTCTAACTAGGTGAATGCAATACAAAAAAAGAAATGTTTCAAAAATGTAAATCCCGTTAAGGACACACATCACTTAAAGGCATTTGGCCCGTACAGAGCTATGCGGGAACAGGTGTTTGGTTGCCCTCTCTAAAGTAAAAGCTTGAAAATTGACGGGAAGTAGGTTTTTGATCAATTTTCTTTTGGATCATGTTCTGCGGTTTAAATGTAGTCAGGCTGGTTAAAAATTACTATAATTTTGCTGTTTTTGTAAAATTTGATAACAGATATTCAGTGTTTAGAGAAATTTTGTTGCGAGTTAGAGAAAATGGAATTTTGAGCATATCCTATGTTCGAGGCGACCTAGCAAAAAACTATCAAGGTTACCCTATATATTTTTTCACTTTGTGGGCTCATCTAGATCATAATCTCAAAATAAATCCAAGAGTTAGCAACCAGTCGCTTTATAGCCAAGATATCCGTTGGGGGTTGTTTTGCATTGGAATGAATAGGCGATCTATTTGTGGTGTGTGTTCTTAAGACCCCCGCCCCCGACCTATGTATCTCTTCTAATATGATGAAAGGGAAATTCAAATTATAAAGATATTGTCTAACTAGGTGAACGCAATACAAAAAAGAAACGTTTCAAAAATGTAAATCCCATTAAGGACACACATCACTAAATAAAGGCATTTGGCCCGTACAAAGCTATGCGGGAGCAGGTGTTTGGTTGCCCTCTCTAAAGTAAAAGCTTGAAATGATGGGAAGTAGGTTTTTTGATCTATTTTCTTTTGGATCAT
>JXSR01S027422.1:27961-39981 GCA_000969725.1 Ophiothrix spiculata | reverse complement strand
ATTTTTAGCTGAATTGACAATTTTTTGCGCGCATTTTCAAAGTTAAAATTTGTTGCCTCCGGTCATTCGGGGGAAACTGATGGTTGTGCCCCACCACTCAGAAAATCCTGGGCACGCCACTGTTAAGGAAAAGAAAACAATAAGCCTGCGAAAGCAGGGCATCTTCCTCATTCTGGCTTGTTGGTAGAATCAAATAACATCAATACATACATTTAAATGGCAGCCTTATATCAAAGACTAACATACAAAACAAAAGTCTAGCTTTTAACTTTTTGTTTTAGGTTTTGATCAAAGTGTTAACAATATTTGGTAGTCAGTTGTTGTAATATAAACATACCAAAATGGCAGCCTTATATCAAAGACTAACATGCAAAACAAAAGTCTAGCTTTTAACTTTTTGTTTTAGGTTTTGATCAAAGTGTTAACAATATTTGGTAGTCAGTTGTTGTAATACAAACATACCAAAATGTACATCAAAAAATAAAATGTTGAGATTTTGTCCAATGCACCTTTAACAAATCCAGCAATAATACAGTATCAGCCTGAGTACAGTGGAACCTCGTTAATACAAAATTTTGCAAACCCTAGAATTTAGCTTGTAATGTAGTATCAGGAGCTTGTATTATCCAGCTTATTTTACATGTGAATGTGATTCTTGGGAATTCAAAATCCACTTGTATCAGGGTTTGTGTATTATCAGAGCTCTTATTAATGAGGTTCCACTGTATATTGAAAATATTTTGCATCCTTAATAAATAAGTTCAAATTCTTAAATATAGCACATTTCATAAATTCTATTCAAGTATATACAATTTTTAAAAACATTATTATTTCAGTGGAAACATCACCACGCCAAGTAGATTGGACTGATTTAAACTGGTAATTTTAATGAGTACTATAATACACAGAGTACATTGTACACGAATAAATATCAATAATTCAAGCAAAAAGTATTTTAAGCCACTAATGTTCAAATACAAAATGAATAATAAATAATAAACTTAGACATTTGATATTAAGTGTCTAATAGCCTCATAACATTGTTTGTTAGTTTAACAAACACTGAATATTTGATCAATTTAACAATCTAAATTGCAAAGACGGAAGGCACCGACTTGCAAAAATTGTTTAGACAAACACTGTCAAGTGTTATCTGGGAACACTTGTTTCTTCATTTAGTATTACAGAGGCCCTAGACATGAAAATCAGCTCATCAGATAGGTATAATTGACACCTTTCTTTCTATTTGGAACAGAAAGCGACTGAGAGTTGAGTTTTTAACAGTGTCACTCTATGCATATTTACAAGCTTTAGTACGGGTAAGTTTTGTTTGAAGTGGATGTGTGACTATTTAAAGGTATACTCGGGAAAACTTTGTATTCAATAGATGGATATGCCACTTGGGTGCGGAAAAAAATAGGGAATTAGTCTAATTTCGAGTGGATGGAGAAAAGCTTCCCCTTGGAGGAGATTTTCGATATTTTGGGTACTAAAATTTGACTTTTCATGCACATTTTAACAATTTTTAGCAACTTTAATAAAAAAAACCTTGAATTTTTGAAATTCTAATTTAAAAAATTAAAAGTGGTCCAAAATTACCAAAAATTAGGAATTCCTAATAATTAGGAAAATGTGCATGTCTATTCTACTTATTCATGCTATAAACAGATGCAATTTTTAAACAAGATTTGTATAGGATGTAGTAGAAATGCAAAAGCTGTACAAGACTACCTCAAAAAGTAGAATTACCTGAATCAAATTGAGTTGCCTGAATTCATCAATGTTGGCTATCAATCAGGAAGCCAACCTGGGAATGCCAAGAAATAGTAGTAGGGGAGGGAAATTTTAGGTGTTGAAGCCCCTGCAAAATTATAAAAATTATGAAAATTTATTCTGTTGACTTTATTAAATTTAATTAAAAACCTCCTCCCCATCCATTTCATTATGGGCCCTCAGCCCTTCCACCTCCATAGTTTTAGATTCTAACAACATATGTTTAGTACCCAAGAGGAGGTAGTAATGTGCAGGCAAAAAAACCCTCAATATATGATAGCTTGATAGCAAAGACTATATAGATGATATGTTTTGGTTAAAATAGGAGTTTATAGATTTCTATATTGCACATACCCAACTAAACTAAATCTTAGTCCCCTCACCCATGACCAGTACACAGTGTAAGAAAAGAGACAAGTCGAATATAGCTCCTCACTTTTAATTAATCCTCTCATCAATTGTTAAAACAAACGAGAAATTAAGTGAGCTAGCCAGGATTATGTTTGCTGAATATGCTAGGTAAAGAGCAATTTATTTTCAGCAAATCATGAAATGCTTTTTCAACAAGAGCATCTGTAAACTAACATCAGTGGTCAGTCACTTCCCTTCCTTTCCCTTCAGAATATTTCTCAAATTTGTCTTCACTGGAAGTACATTTGTGATGACTCACCCCGAAAAGGGGGACTTTGCGACAAAACACTTTTCAAGATACAGGTGAAAATAGGCAGCAAAAAATAAAGAAAATAATCAGAATTTCCAGCAGATTTTCTGTTGTAAAATTTGATCGCCTTGATCAATTTCAACAATTTTAAAAGGTGTCATTTTAAACCTCAGAAAATGCTGCAACAGATGAAATGAAAAAAAAAATCAAAATTGATAACATCTTTAAAGTCCCCCCTTTCAGGGTGAGCCATCACATTTATAACAGTACTCAATACAAAACTTCAGACGGATTTCATAAAATTCAAGACTTTCATTTATAACTCCTGTCTGGGACTTTTCATTTCAAATTTCACATCCAGGATATGAATAAATGTAATGTATATCCTTAGAGATGATCCAAATAAGATGTTTTCTTTAAAATGCACTTATCCACGCTTTCATGAAAGCCGTTCACAAGCAATAAATGTAGACAGATTTGACTGTTGACAGCAATTGTTAATATCCTTTTCAGAAATGTTACTTTTTGTAATCCCTAGTATCAGACACACAATACACCTTCACCTTCACCTTGTGTAGGCTTTCGCCAAGGAAACCCAACTTGGTACTTGGTACGAAGTAAGCTAAAGGAAGCTTATCTTCAACAGGGCTCCAAGATGTTTTTTAATTTAGTTTTGAATGCAGGAGGAAGACCGGAGTACCCGGAGAAAAACTTGCAGAAGGGAGCATGGACTGAAAACCAAATGCACATAAAGCGCCGGACGCGGGATTCGAACCTGGGACCTCATTGGTGCAAGGCGAGGGAACTACCACTGCGCCAACCCACTCAGTCAAGGGGAAGTAAATAACTGGTCAAAACACACAAAAGTAAGATATTGTATTCACAGAGATGCTAAAGATTCGATAGAATGGATTTATTCTCCTTGGTTATTGGTTGAAAAAAGGTGTATCTTAGGGAGAACACAAAGACAGACAAGTCATGCTGAGCATTACACATCCAGATATTGATTTCATAGTATCAAGTTGCTTATACTAGTTAGGCTAAAGAAGAAAAAAACTTTTGTCTCAAGTTCCTTTAGCCAAAAACCAAAAGTGCTAATGACAAGAATGAGCTGCATATTTTAAAGACGATTCAGAAATTCAAAGTGACTTCCTCCGTTGACTTCTTAAAAAAACTTAGACAAATGCAAGATATGCCCCTTTGAAAGGTGGGACATTGTAGAGAACCAAGAAAAAAAGCTTTAAAAATTTGCATGGATCAGAAATGAGCTTTTCGATTGTTTAAACCCATAAGGTATAAAATCACCCTATTTGTGACTTACAATTTGAACACTGATATTCATACAAACATATTACAACTCTAAATCTTCTGCCACATGGAATCTTTGTAATAAGTTTCATGCTGTTTGACTACAGCAACATGATATCAAAAATAGAATTTCCAGGCAAAGCTTTTACATTCAGTGAGACCAATCACAGTTGGTTTTAAAGGAGCATCGGACAAGTTAAACCTTTTCATCTTTAGTTTGTGCCACAAACATAAACTAGTGTTAAAAGAATTGGAAACATACCACTAAGTCACTATAGTAACTTGCAATTCACACAATCCAAAATCAAGTCTTTAACAAAGCTTACCTAATCTCCAAACATTTCAAGATTTTTGCACGGTTTGAAATGATAACAGAAATAATGGCAGCCAAATGCCAAATTCAATCCCTATATATCAAAATATTAAAGTTTTCTTTCATTCTTAAATACCATTGGCAACAATGAAACATATTTAAATTTTCTTTAATTCTAAAATACCATTGGCAACAATGAAAAACAATGCATTCTTAGGTTAAAACTTTAAAATAATCTTTATCAACAAATCCAATGCAAAATTTCTTTAAACTTTTATTCTATGAATGATGTAAGAGTACAAAAGATAGCCCTGCTCAATAAATCAGTGAAGCTAGCATGATCTTACTATGAAACAGTCAAAAAATATACAAACTAAAACAAGCATATGTTTTTGTTGACACTAAGGCTTCATTACATACCAATGTTGAAAAACATTTATCAGAAAACATGTTTCAAATACATGTTAAAACTATGCTGACATTTTTCCTATTTTTGGCAATTTTTCAAAAAATAAGATAAAAATCAAAAATTTGAAAAAACCCTTCCTAGACATTTGTTTCTAAATTCCCAAAAGGAAAAAAATTCACAATTTCACCAATGCAAATTATAGTTAGGCTTTCCAGAAATTGAGATTTTTGGTCTAAAACCAATATCACCAATATGTTCAGGGTAAAAATCCACTTCTTAAAATGTATACTTTTATATGGTTTATGCAATTAGTTTGAGAGTTAGAATACAAAAACCGTTTAGGCCAGTTGAAGGTCTACCCCAGCCTTAAGTAAAATGTACTAAATTTTGGGACAGCATAAAAAAAAAATTGTTTTTTATAATTGAAGGTGTTTTGCTTCTTCAATATTGTACATGTTTGTTGTAATTATTAATTGTAGTATGTGTAACTTTTTAGATGCTAGAAGATATTTTGAAAGATGTAGTTAAGGAAGAGAAAACAATAAGCCTGCAAAAGCAGGGCACTCTTCCTCATTCTGGCTTGTTGGTAGAATCAAATAACATCAACACATACTTTTAAATGGCAGCCTTATATCAGAGACTAACATGCAAAACAAAAGTCTAGCTTTTAACTTTTTGTTTTAGGTTTTGATCAAAGTGTTCACAATATTTGGTAGTCAGTTGTTGTAATATAAACATACCAAAATGGCAGCCTTATATCGAAGACTAACATGAAAAACAAAAGTCTAGCTTTTTACTTTTTTTTTAGGTTTTGATCAAAATGTTCACAATATTTGGTAGTCAGTTGTTGTAATATGACTGGTTTTTCGAAGACATGCAGACTTTATCCATCTGATGATTGCAAACCTAATGCGCGATAAGCGAGGGTTTCGCATGAAACTGTCAGTAACGGCAGCCTTTCAAGAGGTCTATACTTTGAAATTTGTTTCTTAGCACGCCTGTAATGGGCTTGTGCACTCTTAATTCCAAAGATAGTCACCTGAAATAATGCTGTTAATATAAACATACCAAAATGTACATCACCTAAAAATAAAATGTTGAGATTTTGTCCAATGCACCTTTAACAAATCCAGCAATAATACAGTATCAGCCTGAGTCCAGAGGAACCTCGTTAATACAAAATTTTGCAGACCGTAGAATTTAGCTTGTATTATCAGGAGCTTGTATTATCCAACTTATTTTACATGTGAATGTTATTCTTGGGACTTCAAAATCCCCTTGTATCAGGGTTTTTGTTTTATCAGAGCTCTTATTAACGAGGTTCCACTGTACATTGAAAATATTTAACATCCTTGAAAATCTTAAATATAGCACATTTCATAAATTCTATTCAAATATATACAATTTTAAAACATCATTATTTCAGTGGAAAGCATCACCACGTCAAGTAGATTGGACTGATTTAAACTGGTTATTTTAATGAGTACTATACACAGAGTACATTGTATGCGAATAAATATCAATCATTCAAGCAAAAAGTATTTTAAGCCACTAATGTTCAATTACAATATGAATAATAAATAATAAACTTAGACATTTGATATTAAGTGTCTAATAGCTTCATAACATTGTTTGTTAGTTTAACAAACACTGAATATTTGATCAATTTAACAATGTAAATTGCAAAGACGGAAGGCACCGACTTGCACAAATTGTTTAGACAAACACTCTCAAGTGTTATCTGGGAACACTTGTTTCTTCATTTAGTATTACAAAGGCCCTAGACATGAAAATCAGCTCATCAGATAGGTATAATTGACACCTTTCTTTCTATTTTGAACAGAAAGCAACTGAGAGTTGAGTTTTTAACAGTGTCACTCTATGCATATTTAAAAGCTTTAGTAAGGGCAAGTTAAATTTGTTTGAAGTGGATGTGTGACTATTTAAAGGTATACTCGGGAAAACGTTGTATTCAATAGACGGATATGCCACTTGGGTACGGAAAAAATAGGAAATTAGTCTAATTTCGAGTGGATGGAGAAAAGCTTCCCCTTGGAGGAGATTTTCGATATTTTTGGTGCTAAAATTTGACTTTTCATGCACATTTTAACACTTTTTCGAAACTTTCTATCACTTAAATAACAAACCCTTGAATTTTTTTGAAATTCTAATTTAAAAAAAAAATAAAAGTGGTCCAAAATTACCAAAATTAGGAATTCCTAATGATTAGGAAAATTTGCATGTCTATTCTTCTTATTCATGCTATAAACAGATGCAATTTTTGTATAGGACGTAGAAATGCAAAAGCTGTAAGAGACTACCTCAAAAAGTAGAAATACCTGAATTGAATTGAGTTGTCTGAATTCATCAATGTTGGCTATCAATATCAGGAAGTCAACCTGGGAATGCCAAGTACTAGTAGTAGGGCATGGAAACTTTGGGTGTTGAACCCCCTGCAAAATGATAAAAATCATGAAAATTTATTCTGTTGACTTGATTAAAATTAATTAAAAATCTCCTCCCCATCCTTTTCATTATGGACCCTCAACCCTTCCAGCTCCACAACTAAAAATAATCTTTGATATTCCAGTGCTGACACTTACATCACATAAACAATGCAGATTGTAGATCTTAACAACATAAGAGGAGGTAGTAATGTGTAGACAAAAGATGCTCAATATATGATAGCTTGAGACTAGATCATATGTTTTGGTTAAAATAGGAGTTTGTAGATTTCTATTGCACATACCCACTAAACCAAATCTTAGTCCCCTCACCCAGGATCAGTACACACTAAGATAGTGTAAGCATAGAGACAAGTCGAATATATCTCCTCACTTTTAATTAATCTTATCGTCACTTGTTAAATCAAAACAGAAATCAAGTCAGCCCGGGTTATGTCTGCTGAATATGTTAGGTAAAGAGCAATGAAATGGTTGAAATACAACACTGAATATTGAAGATAATTGGATACGGTATTAAGTATCATGCATATGAGATTGAGAGTATGGTTGTATATGTGCACTAATGGTGCCTATCAAATATGGGAATGCCCTAAAAACTGGGCAAACACATATATCGTATTGTTCCTATTAATCACCCACTTGGCTGTAACATTTCATGAAGGGTGGGTGATTATTAGAGACTGATTTTCAACATCAAAACTTGCACAAATTGCCACATAAGCATAACAATTACGGCAACTTAACTCAAACTACTAAATCACGACCTCCTTGATTAACTTCCAGTACTGTTTTGTGGGACTCACGATTTTTGGTAAACATAATTATATACAAAAATGCTTCAAAATTAATGGTGGGTTTTATTTTACACTTCTCTTTTACTTATTTTTTTGGAGTGAGCCTTCAATAGAGCATGGGCGATTAATACTAAACAATAAGGTAAATGTAAGCAAACTTTAATTTAGTACTGACAATGTGTATATGTGAGTTGTTAATGTCTGCCTCATATATATATATAATTTAGTTTAGCAGTTAAAAGGTTAAAATCATTCCTCTTGTGGAATACCCTCTGAATTTTAGCTCAATGGTAAACTCAAAAAAGTTCAGGATAATTTAAATTTTATAGCTTTTTTGAAAGAAAATAGCTTGTGTAATAATTGCTTTGGGGTTTATTGTGAAATTGCGTACCGTACTTTTTTGCCCATTGTAAATACACTTATGAGCTACTATGGAATCAAAGTACATTTTGTTTAGCAATTTTGTAGAGGAAATGCTTGGTGCCGAAAACACATATATGCTAATTCTTTACTGATTATGCTTTGTCTCAGGTTCCTTAGGCCCAAAACCCTTAGCACTATGCATTTTTTTGTAGTTGAAAAGGCTATGCGCTACACATAAAAATTTTTAATTGCAGTTTTAGGTCACTATTTTTTTTTTTTTTTTTTTTTTTGGGGGGGGAGGGGGCGCTTCGCGACCGATTTTACTCTATTTATTTCTCGCGATGCAACAAAAAAATTAAACAAGCAAAAATTACCACCAGTGGTCAGTCACTTCCCTTCCCTTCCCCTTAGAATATTTCTCAAATTTGTCTTCACTGGAAGTACATTTATAACAGTGCTCAATACTAAAAAAATGGGTCTTCAGACGGATTACATAGAATTCAAGACTTTCATTTATAACACCTGTCTGGGACTTTTCATTTCCAATATCACTTTCAGGATATGAATAAATGTAATGTATATCCTTAGAAATGGGTCTTCAGACGGATTACATAGAATTCAAGACTTTCATTTATAACACCTGTCTGGGACTTTTTATTTCAAATATCACTTTCAGGATATGAATAAATGTAATGTATATCCTTAGAGATGATCCAAATAAGATGTTTTCTTTAAAATGCACTTATCCACGCTTTCATGAAAACTGTTTACAAGCAATAAGTGTAGACAGATTTGCCTGTTGACTGCATTATTGTTAATATCCTTTTCAGAGATGTTACTTTTTGTAATCCCTGGTATCAGACACACAATACACAGTCAAAGGGAAGTAAATAACTGGTCAAAAACACACAAAAGCAAGAGATTGTATCCACAGAGATGCTAAATATTCGATAGAATGGTTTTATTCTTCTTGGTTACAGGTTGAAAAAATGTGTATCTTAGGGAGAACACAAAGACAGACAAGTCATGCTGATCATTACACATCAAGATATTGATTACGTAGTATCAAGTTGCTTATAGTTTTTCTAAAGAAAAAACAACAACCTTTGTCTCAAGTTCCTTTGCCCAAAAACCAAAAGCGCTATGCATTTTTTTTTAAATTCATTTTTGATCAAAAAACTATGCACTGTGCGTAAAAGTCTTTTACTGTGTTTTTAGGTCACTAAGTAGACAAATCTTCTTTTTTTGGGGTGTGGATTTTTAACCTAATGTGTGCAGGAACCTGGGACAAAGTTCTTTTTTTTTTTTTTGGCTTTATAGTTATTATGTAATAAAGCATAAGTACCATTTTGATTGCAAATTACATTCCTGCTACTCCAAAGCCAACCATTTTAATATTGTGTGTGCCTGTAGCAGTACATTTTGCTTGTTTGGTTCACCCAGGTATTTTTTTATACAAAGCAGCAATTTGAATAAACAGACACAACAAAAATGATTTGGAAGCATTTTTTCATATTTCAAGCACTTTTGGCTTGTAGACACTTGACAATATGCCATTGTAGTAATGACAAGAATGAGCTGCATATTTTAAAGATGATTCAGAAATTCAAAGTGACTTCCTCCGTTGACTTCTTAAAAAAATTAGACAAATGCAAGATATGCCCCTTTGAAAGGTGGGACTTTGTAGAGAACCAAGAAAAAAAGCTTTAAAAAATGTGCATGGATCAGAAATGAGCTTTTTGATTATTTAAACCCATAAGGTATAAATCACCCTATTTGTGACTTACAATTTGAACACTGATATTCATACAAACATATTATAACTCTAAATCTTCTGCCACATGGAATCTTTGTAATAAATTTCATGCTGTTTGACTATACAGCAAAATGATATCAAAAATGGAATTTCCAAGCAAAGCTTTTACATTCAGTGAGATCAATCACAGTTGGTTTTAAAGGAGCATCGGACAAGATCAACATCTTCATCTTTTGTCTGTGCCACACAAACTAGTGTTAAAAAAATTGGAAACATACCACTAAGTCACTAGTAACTTGCAATTCACACAATCCAGAGTCACTTTTTCACCTCAAGTACCTCACGCTTAATCAATGTTTGAGCTTGTACCATTGGCGCTCTTTGTTAGCAATTATTGAAAAAATCAAGTCTTTAACAAAGCTTACGTAATCTCCAAACATTTCAAGATTTTTGCACGGTTTGAAATGATAACATTAATAATGGCAACATTTGTTGCCAAATTAAATCAAAATATTTAAGTATTCTTTCATTCTTAAATACCATTGGCAACAATGAAAAATATTTAAATTTGCTTTCATTCTAAAATACCATCGGCAACAATGAAAACACTGTTTTCTTGGGTTAAAACTTTAAAATAATCTTGATCAACAAATCCAATGCAAAATGTCTTAAATTTTTATTCTAAAATTCTTGTTTATGTATACAAATGTCGTCAGTCTCTTGCACCAGAATATCTAAGTGAGCTTATAACATCCGCAACAGTTACATATGCAATGCGTTCTTCACTTGATCTATCTTTACTCCACATTCCAAAAACCAAATCTGCTACTGGTGACAATGCATTTCATGCTGCTGCACCTCGATTATGGAACAAGCTGCCAAAAAACATCAGGTAAGCACCAAATATTAATTCATTTAAGTCACTACTCAAAACACACCTTTTTCAACCTGTTTAAAGTAAATTGTAAGCTCCCAGGGTGTCCACCCTGAGGGCAGACTGCAGGTTTCCACCCGTGGTCGATTTTACATTGTTGATGGTTTTGTTCGTACTATTAAGTTGTTAGCTCGTAGGGTAACCTCGCCCTAAGGGTCGGCTGCCGGTTTTCCGCCTGTGGTCATTTGTCTACCTTGTTGTAAAAATGTTTTTGTAATTATTGCATTTGAACATGTTTCATTTTTTGTAAAGCGCTGTGTTCTTTGTAGAGCGCTCTATAAATATTGCTTATTATTATTATATTTGAATGATGTAAAAATTTAAACCCATGAACAAAAGGCAAAAAAACCCAACAACTTTGTTTCTGGTAACATGCTAGATAAGTAGAATGCAATATGCAATTTTTTATTTTTTACTTTTCGAAAATGCAATGCGATATGCTATTTTTCTTTTTTTTTACAAAAAATGCAGAAAGAAAAACACATTAAAACAATGCTCTTGGTTTCTTATATTATTTATTAATATCATTATTAACCATAAAAGCTTTGTAACTGTAGCCGCCCTTGGGTTCTCTTTCATGTTCAATAATACAACATGCGACTTGTTTTGTTGCATCTTTACTTACTAACATTCAGTTTTAGTTTTACAATTATTCAGAGTTGAGGAATGCATGTTATACCATTCAACTGATGAGGTGGTGGGTATAAGATGGTCTGATGGCTTGAGTATCTGAAGCAAGATCAAATGTAGACAGAGATTGTGATCGTTGTCTAACGATCATGAATTCATGTCTGAGCTCCTCGCCTCGAACTAAATACACAGGGCACATACTCAGTCAGTTCGAATACAATTTTTTATATGTACATTAATGTACAACAACGTTAAAAAAGTACCTAACTTGATCAGCTGATATTCTGACTGTAAAACCATGAACATCAACATGCATGCATTCATATGAATTTAACCCAAATTTTGTCTTATTTATCAAAAATAAAGATTTTTTTGATACGAAATATGAAAAAAAAAAATTAATGCCGGAAATATGTAACATAACAAAAACGCGCGCAGGTTACCAGAAACGAACTTGTTTCTTTTTTGGCCCAAGAGTACAAAAGATAGCCCAGCTTAATAAATCACCGAAGCTAGCATGATCTTACTATGAAAACAGTCACTAAGGCTTCATTACATACCAGTGTTGAAAAACATTTATCAGAAAATATGTTTTGAATACATGTTAAAACTAT
>JXSR01S027422.1:6021-23566 GCA_000969725.1 Ophiothrix spiculata | reverse complement strand
CAACTTGCTATCACTTTAATAAAAAAAAAATTGAATTTTTGAAATTCTAATTTAAAAAAAAATAAAAGTGGTCCAAAATTACCAAAAATTAGGAATTCCTGATTAGGAAAATTTGCATGCCTGTTCTACTTACTCATGCTATAAACAGCTGCAATTTTTAAACAAGATTTGTATAGGACGTAGAAATGCAAAAACTGTAAAAGACTACCTCAAAAAGTAGAATTACCTGAATTGAATTGAGTTGCCTGAATTCATCAATGTTGGCTATCAATCAGGAAGCCAACCTGGGGATGCCAAGAAATAGTAGTAGGGGAGGGAAACTTTGGGTGTTGAACCCCCTGCAAAATTATTAAAATCATGACAATTTATTATGTTGCCTTAAATTAATTAATTAAAAATCTCCTCCCCATCCTTTTCAGTATGGGCTCTCAGCCCTTCCACCTCCGACACTAAAAATAATCTTGGATATTCCAGTGCTGAGACTGACATCACATAAACAATGCAGATTGTAGATCCTAACAACATATGTTGAGAAGGTAGTATTAAGGCCAAAAAAAAATCATGTTTGTTTGCCCTCCGCGACCGACCCTAAAAATGCCAAAAATTAGGGTCGCGATTTTAGTTTATTTTTTTTTTCTTCAAACATGTAAAATATGAAAACTCAATATTTTTGATGTAATACGTAATATTTAGCAGTGTGAAGTCACATTTAGTAGTATAAAATGCATATTTCCTCTAAATAATGACCCACAATTTTTGATTAAGCCCTGCATTGCTAGGTATTCATGATAAAAATCCATGGAATGAAATCATATATGTGTAGAGTAAAAAAAAAAATTAAAAAAAAAAAAGATTAACCGACCGACCGACCCAAAATTTTAATTTTTCCACTGGAGGGCAAACAAACAAATTTTTTTTTTGGCCTAATGTGTAGACAAAAGATGCTCAATATATGATAGATTGATAGCAAAGACTAGATCATATGTTTTGGTTAAAATAGGAGTTTATAGATTTCTATATTGCACATACCCAACTAAACTAAATCTTAGTCCCCTCACCCATGATCAGTACACACTGTAAGATATTTTAAGATTTAAGAGACAAGTCGAATATAGCTCTACACTTTGAATTAATCCTCCCATCAATTGTTAAAACAAAAGAGAAATCAAGTGAGCTAGCCAGGGTTATGTTTGCTGAATGTGCTAGGTAAAGAGCAACTTATTTTCAGCAAATCATGAAATGCTTTTTCAACAAGAGCATTTGTAAATGAAAAAATCAAAATTGATAAAATCTTTATAGTCCCCCCTTTCAGGGTGAGCCATCACATTTATAACAGAACTCAATACTAAAAAAAATTGTCTTCAGACGGATAACATAAAATTCAAGACTTTCATTTATAACACCTGTCTGAAAATTTCCACTTCAAATTTCACTTTCAGGATATGAATAAATGTAATGTATATCCTTAGAGATGATCCAAATAAGATGTTTTCTTTAAAATGCACTTATCCACGCTTTCATGAAAACTGTTTACAAGCAATAAGTACTGTTGACTGCATTATTGTTAATATCCTTTTCAGAGATGTTACTTTTTGTAATCCCTGGTATCAGACACACAATACACAGTCAAGGGGAAGTAAATAACTGGTCAAAAACACACAGAAGCAAGAGATTGTATCCATAGAGATGCTAAATATTCGATAGAATCGTTTTATTCTTCTTGGTTATTGATTGAAAAAATGTGTATCTTGGGGACAACACAAAGACAGACAAGTCATGCTGACCATTACACATCCAGATATTGATTACATAGTATCAACTTGCTTATAGTTTGGCTAAAGAAAAAAAAACCTTTTGTCTCAAGTTCCTTTGGCCAAAAACCAAATGCGCTATGCATTTTTTTAAAGTCATTTTTGATCTAAAAACTATGCACTATGCGTAAAATCATTTAAGTGTGTTTATAGGTCACTAAGTAGACAAAGTTTCTTTTTTGTGTGTGGATTTTTAACCTTATGTGTGCAGGAACCTGGGACAATTTTTTTTTTTTTTTTTTTTTAGTTTTAAAGTTATCAGAGTTTTATGTAATAAAAGTACCATTTTGATTGCAAATTACAATCCTGCTACTCCAGTGCCAACAATTTTAATATTGTGAGGGCCTGTAGCAGTACATTTTGCGTGTTTGGTTCACCAAGGACTCGAAGTGTACTTTTTATACAAAACAGCAATTTGAATAAACAGACACAATAAAATGACTTGGAAGCATTTTTTCATATTTCAAGCACTTTTGGCTTGTAGACAATTGAAAATATGTCATTGTAGTAATGACAAGAATGAGCTACATATTTTAAAGACGATTCAGAAATCCAAAGTGACTTCCACTGCATGTTGACTTCATTAAAAAAAAAACTTTGACAAAATGCAAGATGCCACTTTGAAAGGTGGGACCTTGTAGAGAACCGAGGAAAAAAAAACCTAACAAAAATGTGCATGGATCAGAAATAAGCTTTTTGATTGTTTGAAACCCATAAGGTATAAATCACCCCTTTTTTTCCCCTTTTTTTTTTAAATATTTTTTTTTTAAACCTGTTAAAATCTACCAATATAAGGCTGCCATTTTTTTTTAACCCGTTAAAATCTACCAATAATTATAAATCACCCTATTTATGACTTACAATTTGAACACTGAAATTCATACACACATGTCACAACTCTAAATCTTCCAGAATCTTTGTAATAAGTTTCATGCTGTTTGACTGCAGTAAGATGATATCAAAAATGGAATTTCCAGGCATTTATCAAAAAATATGTTTTAAATACATGTTAAAACTATGCTGAATCTCAAAGTTCTTCCGGAATTGGGAAGAATTCATGCTTCATTTACCCCAAACTGCTCTCACTCACTGTTTTAAGTAAATTGTACTAAATTTAGGGACAGCATAGAAACTTGCTAATTGGAGGTGTTTTCCTTCGTCAATCTTATAATTATTAATTGTAGTATGTGTAACTTGTGTTTTCTCACTTTTTAGATGCTAGCTAGAAGGTATTTTGAAAGATGTAGTTAAGGAAGAGAAAACAATAAGCCTGCAAAAGCAGGGCACTCTTCCTCATTCTGGCTTGTTGGTAGAATCAAATAACATCAACACATACATTTAAATGACAGCCTTATATCAGAGACTAACATGCAAAACAAAAGTCTAGCTTTTAACTTTTTGTTTTAGGTTTTGATCAAAGTGTTCACAATATTTGGTAGTCAGTTGTTGTAATATAAACATACTAAAATGGCGGCCTTATATCAAACACTAACATGCAAAACAAAAGTCTAGCTTTTAACTTTTTGTTTTAGGTTTTGATCAAAATGTTCACAATATTTGGTAGTCAGTTGTTGTAATACAAACATACCAAAATGTACATCACCTAACAATAAAATGTTGAGATTTTGTCCAATGCACCTTTAACAAATCCAGCAATAATACAGTATCAGCCTGAGTACAGTGGAACCTTGTTAATACAAAATTTTGCAAACCCTAGAATTTAGCTTGTAATGTAGTATCAGGAGCTTGTATTATCCAGCTTATTTGACATGTGAATGTGATTCTTGGGACATCAAAATCCCCTTGTATCAGGGTTTTTGTATTATCAGAGCTCTTATTAATCAGGTTCCACTGTATATTGAAAATATTTTGCATCCTTAAAAGTTCGAATTCTTAAATATAGCACATTTCATAAATTCTATTCAAGTATATACAATTTTTAAAAACATTATTATTTCAGTGGAAAGCATCACCACGCCAAGTAGATTGGACTGATTTAAACTGGTAATTTTAATGAGTACTATAATACACAGAGTACATTGTACACGAATAAGTATCAATAATTCAAGCAAAAAGTATTTTAAGCCACTAATGTTCAATTACAATATGAATAATAAATAATAAACTTAGACATTTGATATTAAGTGTCTAATAGCATCATAACATTGTTTGTTAGTTTAACAAACACTGAATATTTGATCAATTTAACAATCTAAATTGCAAAGACGGAAGGCACCGACTTGCACAAATTGTTTAGACAAACACTCTCAAGTGTTATCTGGGAACACTTGTTTCTTCATTTAGTATTACAAAGGCCCTAGACATGAAAATCAGCTCATCAGATAGGTATAATTGACACCTTTCTTTCTATTTTGAACAGAAAGCGACTGAGAGTTGAGTTTTTAACAGTGTCACTCTATGCATATTTAAAAGCTTTAGTACGGGTAAGTTTTGTTTGAAGTTGATGTGTGACTATTTAAAGGTATACTCGGGAAAACTTTGTATTCAATAGACGGATATGCCACTTGGGTACGGAAAAAATAGGAAATTAGTCTAATTTCGAATCAATTGAGAAAAGCTTCCCCTTGGAGGAGATTTACGATATTTTGAGTGCTAAAATCTGATTTTTCATGCACATTATGACCATTTTAACAATTTTAAGCAACTTTCTATCACTTTAATAAAAAAAACCTTGAATCTTTGAAATTCTAATTTTTTTAACAAAAAATTAAAGTGGTCCAAAATTGCCAAAAATTAGGAATTCCTAATAATAAGAAAAATTTGCATTTCTATTCTACTTATTCATGCTATAAACAGATGCAATTTTTAAACAAGATTTGTATAGGACGTAGAAATGCAAAAGCTGTAAAAGACTACTAAAACGTAGAATTACCTGAATCGAATTGAGTTGCCTGAATTCATCAATGTTGGCTATCAATCAGGACGCCAACCTGGGAATGCCAAGTAGTAGGGGAGGCAAACTTTCGGTGTTGACACCTGCCTCCCTGCAAGATTATAAAACTATGAACATGACCTGTAGACATGATAACTGCTAATGAAGAACCCCCTTCTCCCGCCCTTCTCAGTAAAGGCCCTCAGTACTTCCACCCCACCACTAAAAATAATCTGTGCTGAGACTGAAGTCACATAAATAAGATAGATTGTAGATCCTACCAACATAATTTTTTACCCAAGAGTAGGTAGTAATGTGAAGACAAAAGATGCTCAATATATGATTCATTTGATAGCAAAGACTATATAGATTTATGTTTTGGTTAAAATAGGAGTTTGTAGATTTCAGCTGAAGATACCCAACTAAACTAAATCTTAGTCCCCTCACCCATGATCAGTACACACTAAGATAGTGTAATTGTAAAGACAAGTCGAATATATCTCCTCACTTTTAATTAATCTTCTCGTCACTTGTTAAAACAAAAGAGAAATCAAGTGAGCTAGCCAGGTTTATGCTTGCTGAATGTGCCCCGGGAATATGCTAGGTAAAGAGCAATGAATAGGTTGAAATACAACACTGAATATTGAAGATAATTGGATATTAAGTATCATGCATGTGAGATTGAGAGAAGGTTGTATACATGCAACCTTTTTCTTAAGCGGACATGTGCCTAGGAGCCAGAAATCTAACAAAAATAGATCCTGGTCTTTAAATTTCAAGAGAACCAGGAGCCATCTTTTCAACATGTATTGTTTTTTCCACAAATGTCTTTGTTTCCAATTATTTTGTTCACAAATTTTGTGAAGACAAATAATTGTTGTAAGGCAAGACCTGGGCACTGTAGTAATAATAATAATAATACTAATAAACAACCATTTATAGAAGCGCACAAAAACCAAAGCCTCGAGGCGCTTTACAATAAATACACATACCAGAGAATTAGATAAATACAATAGTAAAATACATAGAAATATCTTAGTAGGGAAAAATCTTGTCGCCTTGGTCTCATTTTTTTCTGTCCAACCGGGCGCCAAAAGTCAGGAACCACAGGGTAAAAACTACTCGGTACATGTAAAAGAAAAACTTGTATACGTGCCCTAACTGTGCCTATCTAATATGGGCATGGGCTAAAAAAATGGGCAAAAACACCTACAAAAGGAAGCAAATTTAATACTGACATTGTATCTGTTAATGTCTGCCTCATAAATACAATTTAGTTGAGCAGTTAAAAGGTTAAAAATCATTCCTCTTGTGGAATACCCTCTGAAATTCAGCTCAATGGTAGGCCCAAAAGAGTTCAGAATAATTTATTTTTTATAGCTTTTTTGAAAGAAAATAGCTTGCGTAATAATTGCTTTGGGGTTATTGTGAAATTGTGTAAAGTACTTTTTTGCCCATGATAAATACACTTTTATGAGCTACTATGGAGTCAAAGTACATTTTGTTCAGCAACTTTGTAGGGGAAATGCTTGGTGCAGACAAATATTCTTTAATGATTATGCAATTTTTCTCTTATGGAACTCTTTTGATGCACAATATGAAGCTACTGCAGAAGTAAAAACTATAACTTATAATAACTTAGAAAATACTATATTAATACATACCAGTACTCTATTATTACATATTATATCTGTATATTAATTTAACTTGATCTTTTAGATGTACCCTGCCAAACAAAAGGATTTTGACACACAGTAACAAACAACATAATCATGACTTGCTAGTATAATCAACATATGTAGACACAGTCAAAAATTATCAGCATGTTCACAAAAATACATAAATCAACACAGCAATTGGATAATTGAGGTATTTTAATCATAAAACTGAAATAGATATAAACAGGCAGTTCCAATTATCAAATTCCTTTCATATAAACAGGCCACAAGATATATCAACTGAACATGAGGCCATATTAAAAAATACTTTTGTGTCAAAGCTCCCGCGCGCGTTAGTTTTATCGTGCGCGTAAGTTTCCCTAAAAATCCAAAAAACGAATTTTATTTCACCTTTTAATTTTTTTTTACAAAAAGCAATTCGTAATCCAAGGCAAAATGTTTCGTTTCGAAGTTGTAAAATGAAACTTGCAGTGAATGTTCCGAGAGTAGAATTTAGAAACAAATTACTACAAGTGCAAAAAGGTCGCGACAAAAAGAATAATCTTTCAATAAAATCAACGGTACATGTTCAGTTAGTAATACATGCAATGTAGCACATGTACAGAACATGATTCTGAATGTTTACAAGATTGTGCTTTATGCGCGGAATTGTTGTTGCTCACACGGAAGATTTGGAGATTAATTTCACTCCAAAATCGCACAATTTATGAATAAATAATATTTGAGACAATAACTGCGGATACTTTTTGACGTTCCTTGACAATCTAGTGAGTGATATCAGCAATTTAGCTGCTTAAAATCGTCAACTTCTGCAGACTTTTTTGTCAGCCAAATTCAGCAACCATGTCCCCAATGGTTTTACATACAGTCAGCTTCCACATTGCAAAATGATGGCATCAACATTTCTTAACCTCTTGATTCTGCATGATATATTTGTCGGAAAGGTGTATCAATAATTATAGCCCTCTGATGGAAAGTGTTTTGTTTTGATTTTCTGGGAGTGGGGCGTGGGGATGGCTGGCTCTGGATTATTAATCAGCACCGCCTACAATAATGAAGTATCACTCTGATGGTGGGTCAGGGTCAATTAGATGCTATGATGAACAGTTTGGTGGTGGATGATTGCCCCAAAACATAATAAAGAGGTAGGTTGAGGACCATTGAAATGAGTCTTACCTCTAATGATGAAACCATATCAAAATCATTATGTCATGTTTAATTTTTAAACTTTAATTTATTATCATTTTGTGAGAAAATTTGTGAAATTCCTGCCATCTCAAAATAAGATTCTCGTAGCACTCCTTTGCGAGAAACAAATTCTCATACGCTGGAATGAATTATAGGCCTGGACCTGGACCCCTTAAAATGTGTGCGGCCCCGATATCTGAAACCCTAGTCTAGGGAACGGAAGATTGACCCTGAAAAGGGGGTCTAGAGAACTGAAGGGACTAGTTTTTTGGGCAAAGTTTGGTCTCTGGAAGCAAACATTTTCAAATTTTGCTTGAAATGGGGGTCTTGGGAACTAAATTTCAAATTGAATTTTTTTGAAAATAAGGCTTGCGAACTTAAGGTTGTGCTTGAAATTGGGGTCTAGGGAGCGACAGACACGGCGTGAAAAGGGAGTCTTGAGAGCCGCACATACCCTAATCACCTTTCTAGGTCAGTGCCTCCCGGGCATGAGTCAATTTGATGGCTAGTATTATTACTATTCAGCAACAAAGATTTTAGTAGTCAACATGGAGGATTTTACCGTGTTAAAAGTGAGAATCTTTGGTGTTTCGGAAACCAAAACTGACTGATTTTTACACCAAACAAAGTTATGGAATTCTTTGCAAGAAATTCTAATTGAAATTTTTGGTGGATTAAACCCCATGTGTTAGTTTCAAATCGTGATGTCGCAGAATTCAACGGTGCCACTACACTAGTATTTATATGGATGCGGTGAATGTAAGCTGCAAAGTAAGACCTTGGAAAAATAGATAAAATTATCTACCATATTCGATGAACAACTATCCAAATTTAAACAATTATTTTCCCTTTACACTAATCATGCTAATGCACCTCAATATATTAAACATAAACGAATACGTGTTGCTTAAAATTGACATAGAATATTCTATACGAAGTAAAAACTCGGAACCAGTCCTTTACAACTTTGAACAAAGACAGGGAAACATTTTCACAATTCTGTTTCTTTGTTTTATATCAATATCTTGACACATTCTATTTCAATATCTTGACACATTCTACCATAAAGGAGGTCGTCAATATGACTTTTATAATCAGTAAAAAAAAAAAAAAAAAAAAAGGGAAATAAAATCGCATTCCGCATTAGGTTTTTGGGAGTTGGAGAGCTTTGAGACAAATGTTTTTTTTGATATGGTCTGATGCCACAGCAGTAAAATAATGGCATATATACTTCTGCGTTCAAATAACTTTCAACACAAGGGGATATATCTCAGCTATATTAAAACAAGATGGTTCACAAACCAGGAGTGTTTCCTGCTTTATTGATCGCCTTCAAACTTTTGATAATATTTGAATTTGACCTTAAATGATGTTGATCTTTATCTGAACCCACCAAGACACATCTTTAGTCAAGGGCAATTCAAGTCCCAAGTCAAATCCATGCAGTATCAGGGATAAAGACTTATAATATTAATGACCCTGAAATGGACTCAGATGACTTTGAATGACCTCAGGACATTTCATAATTTGTGGACATTTGACCTATAACCTTTAGACCTTGAATGACCTTGACCTTAACCGACAAGGACACGCCTTACATGTAGGTCAAGGGCTATTAAGCTGATGATATGTGTTTTTTGGTAATAAAACAAATTCACCAGTGGTTGATTTCAATAGAGGTATTCAATGAACAGCCAGGTACATGTAAAAAATATTTAAAAATCTCCTAAATATACAGTTCATTCAATAATAAACTGTTTAAAATTACAAATAAAAATCAGAAAAACATGTGTTTCATGAAGATATCTTTAAAATTGAAAATTCTGTGAAAATTGTCCAGTTTTGGTACACAATACAAGACTAGTTTTTTGCATCTGGTGTCACCAACCTCACAGGTTGCAAATAACTCGTAAAAATGCAAAAAATCACACAATAAAACAAAGCACTTGTAGTAAAGGCAAAATAACATAATACATACACAATCAAACAATCTAAGAAAACACTTGGTAAAGACAAACATAATAAAATACACAAATCAAACAATATAATAAAGCACTTCAGATAAGACAGGAATAGCATTGTGATAAATTGCAATCGTAAATGGATGGATTTAGACACTTTATAATAAAAACAATATTCTTTGTTTTTGCATTTGTAAAACAAATATCTCAACAAAACAGGCAATTTTAGCAAATAAATTTTTCAAAAAAATTTAGTTTTGAAATTTTTTCATCTGAACCTCTGGATTTTCAGGGCTTATCAGTTTGCAGCTCATTCTGTAAAGTCTATCTTCTAAATAAACTCCCTGAAAATCGCGTCCAGAATGTTCAAACAATCGAGCTTCCACGCAGACCGTGCATACGCGTAATTCATAATTTAAATCAACTGACAAATCTGATGCATGACGATCATTATGACTGGTCAATTTTCCTTAGTGACAAGAACTTGGCGTGACGATCGCGGCAACAACCAATCAGATCCAACAGTGTGAATTGCAGTGGGACGCTTACGGCGCAGAGTACTTGACAACGTGCGCTAATGAGTAAAAACACCCAGGAAACAGGGAGCTCATTTCTAAGATTGACTGTAATGTAAGCCAATTAAGAATAACGGCTGGTAGTTTAACAAAGGAAAAATGTACATTCAGTGTTATACCATTCATTTTGTTATTTATGTGGTGTGTTGTGAACCCCTGTCATGAATTCTTTTCAAACATAGATTACTGTATGCAGAGTTGTACAAAGTTACTGACAAGTTTAATGTGAGAATATTCATATGACTGGAATAGTATACAAATACAACATGGTTTAGAGGGGAGTAGTGAAAATTACTGATCCCGAGGTGTTGGATGCGTGTGACTACTTCCCGATGCAAAGTGGAGGAATGAAGTCACACGCATCCAACACTAAGGGATCAGTAATTTTTAATACTTCTCGAAATAAACCATGTTGTATTTGTTTTACTATACCTCATAAATATTTCACTAAATGTGGTGTTAACACATCACAAAATCACCCAAAAATGTCCATTCTTCTCGGTTACCATATGAATTTCTAATAATATGATAATCAGATTACAGGGGTGCAATAGGAGGGGTGTGGTAGTTTTTCATATTTTTTCTTGCACTTGGGGGAATTAGGCAAAATACTGTCATGCGCATCAGGTTTAACTGCAAGACCAACTGTATTCCGTGGTTTCCTAATAAATATTTATGAGGTATAGTAATTAAACTTTGGCACTAGCACATTCGTATGTGTGAATGTAAATCATAAATTGTAGTTAAATAAAATCGCTGTTTAAAACTGTTAGCACCTTATTATCAAGAACCATATTTAAAGTTGAGCTGAAATATTTTGGTTAGTACTATTTATTTTCTTGGATTTGAAAACAGAACTTTCCAAATATATTATATTTAAAGTTGGTATCTTAAAAACAATTTGCATTGAGTGAAACCTCCCCCAATAGAACAAGCGGATGTCTTATTAGGGCAAATAATATAAATATGATGGACAAATAATTCTGAGAATACATACTGCTATAATATTTCACAAATCTCAGACCGTATATCAGTACCGGTATCATTTTGACCCTGTATTGTTCCTCACACTGGCATTTCATGGCTAACTATTTTCAGGACTTCTATTGACTGTATAAGATGCTCCATTCTGAAATAAATCATACACAAAAAGATCTATATAAACATAGAGCTTGTTTGGTCTGCGAAAAAGTGCAGGATTCTACAGCTGGTTTCAGAGTAGGTGTCACATTGTAAATTGTAGCAGACAACCAAGTATTTGCCATTTTCGCCACGTTTTATATCACAAGAAAAGTTGAATTTATTACAACTCAAAACAATGTCGTTGCGACCATCACAACAGGGTAAGGCAAAAACAAAAAACAAGTTTGTTTCCCGTGCGCCGCGTGCATTTCGTTTTAGATCATATATTTGTGCATTTCATTTTTTTATTTGATATTTTAGAAAAGGAAAATCAAAATAGCCAATTTGATAAAAAGAATGGGGAAAATTGCAAAATTTTTACTAAAGAAGTGTTTTCTTTTCAACAAAAACTTGAAATTGGACAGGTTTCTTACTGAAAAAATTATCACCCATGCGGATTTTCAATCACATTTGCCTTAGCACCTCTTGAAACAATACAAAAAATGAAAACAAAATAAAATAAAAAACGCATTTCGCATTTTTGTTTTTTGACCACCTACAGGAAACAAACTTTTTTTTTTTTGCCTAATCAGTATATTGACATGCCGTTCTTGGCACAAAATTTTACAGGTACGACAACCATGACACTCAGTTGTTCCCGGATTTTAGCTAGGCTACAGCAAGTGGTTAATAAGAAAGTTAATCTTAATTGTTTTATTTACAATGCAATATTGGGGAGCTGTGGGGAATCTTACAATTTAAGTGTCAATCTGGCTAGTTGCACCATTTTGAACCCAACTGATTATGACGGATTCCCTAAAAGCGTGGAAATAATATACAGCACTTTGAGAATTTTTTTTTATTTAAAAGCTGCACATTATTTATTATAAATGTAAAAATTTTGAAACATTGATAACAAAAATTAAAGAGTTGATTGGTTTCTATCAAATGATTCCAAATAGTTAACCAAAATTTAAAGAGTTGATTGGTCGAAACCCCATCAAATGATTCCAAATAGTTTAACAAAAAAGTAGTACTTTTTAAAAAACTTAAACGATTACTTTGATTTTCAAAGTCTGACTCTAAAGATAGATATCACATAGAAAACATGTTTTGCGCAAGTGAATAATTTTGTAAATTTTAAAGATGATAAGCATATCATATAAAAGTAGAATGTTCATGAACTGTACTAATGCAGCATAATAAAATAATACTGGCTGTTATATATGGATTAAACTTTATCATCCTTTAGTGTCCAAAATAGCAATTTTCGGGGTAACAGTGTTAATCAGAGATCCACAAGTCATTACATATTTGTATACTGTAAGTTAAATCAAATAAACCATGACATGTCCAATAAATTAGTAAAATCAATGAAGAATTAGACGAGATAAATAATTGGTTCAGAGCTAACAAACTGTCTATAAATGCCAACAAAACAAATTACATGGTTTTAGGAACTACACACCTAACTAATAAGTACACTGATTCAAGTTCAGAACTACTAGAAGACACTCCTGACATAAAAAGCAAATCTTTAAACGAAACTAAAAAACAAATCAATGTTATTCTGAACGACGTGTCGTTACAAAGAGTAGCTCATACTAAATTTTTGGGAGTTATAATTGACGAAAATTTGACTTGGAAAAAACATATTGACGCAATATCCAAGACCATCTCAAGAAATGTAGGTATGCTTACTAAATTGAAGCATTATGTACCAGAGTATATTTTACATTCTTTATATTGTACTCTGATATTGCCTTACATTAATTACGGTATTCTTATTTGGGGTAATACATGTAAAATCTATTTAGATAAAGTTATTAAATTACAAAAATGGGCTATTAGAACAATTTCATGTGAGCATTATAGAGCCCACACAGAACCATTGTTAAAAAAACACAATGTTTTAAACATATTTGATACATTTAAACTGGAACTGGGTATTTTTATGTACAAACATCAAACAAAGCGCCTCCCAAGTATATTTTCAGACTATTTTATTACAAATAACCAAGTTCATAAGTATCAAACTAGAAACTTTTCAGATTATAGTATCAATAAAACAAAGAAAAAATTGTCTGATCGTGCAATTCGCACAACAGGACCGATTTTATGGAATACTCTTGAAACAAATCTAAAACAATGTAAATCAGTTAAAAACTTTAGAAAAACTTATAAATCCAACATGATTGCCAATTATGATTTTTGTTGACTTTGGTGCACCCTTCCCCTTTATGTGCTTTGTTTGTTTTTTGTTTATGTAGTGTATCCTTTTTTTGTATTTTTTTTTGTGTGTATTTGAAACCTTGGGGTTTTTTTTCAGGGGATGATCCCTTCGGGCCTTCTTGGCCTTTTGATCATTCCTGCAATATCATTGTCATGTTTTTTGATTGTTTTTAATAGTATATTTATGTATGATATTGTGAATAAAGTGATTTGATTTTGATTTGATTTGATAACTTACTTGTGTTGTGTGTACATATGGAGGTAATGCTGTCTGCTCTAAGCTTTGCACCATCTGTTGAGACTCGGTCAAAAGCCTATGTAGTTTACTGGTAGGACTTGCTGCACCCTGAAAAAACATGGAGACAAATAATGTAGCTATATTTTAGTATTCAATCAGGTATGATGGGGTCGACTGTATTTTGCTAAAATTTGAGAAACATATGCAAGGCATGAACATCTCAAATCTCCAAAATCACAATTTTGTCACAATATGCCCAGAGGTTGATTGAAGGTCTTCCCAGTATGACCTTATTCAAGGTAATTTTCATTTACCAAGAAACACACTAATAAATTTGCTGTGCCAGGTTGAAAACATGCAGTTTACCATTCAAGTCTTACTGTGGGTTATTTTGAGCTATTGAATTCACATTTTGAAAGCAATTATGGGAAGTACTTAACACTTAAGTGCATAAGGTGTTTTAGAATCCCGTTAGTGCATAACGAGGGGGGGAGGGGGGGGGGACACCAACAGTGATACACCAACTCAATACAATTCATATGAAATTAAAAAATTAAAAATCCGTCATTCCCTTTCAAAATGGCGGCCAGATTCCTCATTTGTGTCAAATTTTCATTTTTTACGAAAAATTTCCCGCCAAAAATTGGAAATCTGCTTTCCCAAAAGAATTTTTCACTGAAATTTGGCTCATAGTTTATGCTAATTATCTCAAAAACCAAACGACCGATTTGAATTTTGTTGCACCAAAACATGCGCAACCTCTACCTAGTCCATTTAGATGGACCTCAGAAGCAGGTCCATCAACTTACACACCAAACCCCCTGCTGTGTTTCTCCTACAGAAAATTGGTGACCAGTCAATTCTAGCTAAACAAATAGAGGTATTATGTAATAGATGGTTATATTTGACTCAGACTTGAAAAATAAAAGAAATGCATAGGTTTTTGGTTATCACAAACTGCCCCTTCTTGAGTTACAGGGTAGTATCATATTTCACTTGCGTTGGATTTCCAAGGCAGGATTTGTTGTAAGTTGATGGACCTCACGCTTCGCATTCGCTTGCGAGGTCCATCTGGATGGACTACCTCTACCTTGACAATTACATAAAACAGCTTTATTAGGTTATGTTGCGTTTTCGCGTGAAGCGCGAAAAACAAAATCATGGGTCCCTATGGACCCCCCTTATGCACTTAAGTGTTAAAGGGCATTGGACAAAATTTTGAAATAGTATTTATGGATGATTAAATTTACACTTCATATGTTAGAAAAAAACAGTCAACTATAAGATATCGAGAACATTTTAATCAAAACCTTCAGAAGAGTCAAAATTTTTTATTTTGTTTGTTGATCTTGGGTATGAGGCTATTCTCTATACGTCTTTGTTGATGCTATATATCAAGAAAAAGCCAAAGGTTTGTTTGTAAAACATTCCTTTCACATCATAGATTGCAAATAAATCAAAAGAAATTTGGAGTTTGCATTTAAACTCCTGAAAAGGCCAATTTTAAAAATTCAACTATAGTGGACGGTATTTATCGTTGTCAACAACAATAATTTGAAATCAAATAATATCTAAATATTTTGATATATAGGGTCTTAATTTGACAATGAAACTTTGCATGCTATCATTATTGCCGCTAATACTTCAAATGATGCAAAAATCTCAAAATGTTTGGGGATGATGCTGAACTTGTCCAATGCCCCTTTAAAACACCAACTGGAATATTTTGTATTTTGTACTGTAGCTCAAAATAAAAAAAAAATGCTGACTTTACTGGACATTCGTGATAGAATCTTATGACCACCTATATATGAAACTGAATCTAAAAATGGTATATAATTGGCTCATATAATTAGGCTAGCTTATATAGAGATAAAATACTTTGGTAACATGAGCAGGATTGCTTCCTTTGATATCTTGAGAATCTCAAGCATCTCGTTTACATTGAGGATGGATGAACAATTGAAGATAAAACCCAATTTCAACAAGTTTTCAGGAAAGAAACTACAGATTGTAAACAAGTGTATAACATTACACCTCGCTCAGGCATTCAACAGTACTGGGAATTTCTGTATAAAGACTACAGGGTAATCAAACAATTGAAAACAAGACTTTTCTCTAGAGAGAGATAGCATGGGATATACATGAGAGAAAGGGATTTGTTTCAGCATGTAGTAGAGTGAATTAAACCTCTAAAATCAAACGAATTTTTAAAAAAAGTTACACAAGAAATAAACAGTCAAAATTGCCCGCATAGGACTCGAACTTGTACTACTGGCCACTTCTGGTTTCTCAGTCCCGCTCTTTACCACAACACTAAACGGGTTCACTCACTTGATGTATGCCAAAGCAAATGATATATGGAATTAATTTGAATAGTGACTATAATTTGTCGAAATTCCAAAGTGTAATTGCAAGAGGGCGTGTAACGGAAATTCACGACTATCACACAAACTCAATGGGCACTATATTGATATTGTAAAGTAATTAGGCTAGCTTTTATAGAGAGAAAATACTTTGGTAACATGAGCAGGATTGCTTCCTTTGATATCTTGAGAATCTCAAGCATCTCGTTTACATTGAGGATGGATGAACAATTGAATATAAAAACCCAATTTCAACAAGTGTTCAGGAAAGAAACTACAAATTGTAAACAAGTGTATAAAATTACACCTCGCTCAGGCATTCAACAATACTGGGAATTTCTGTATAAAGACTACAGGGTAATCAAACAATTGAATACAAGACTTTTCTCTAGAGAGAGATAGCATGGGATATACATGAGAGAAAGGGATTTGTTTCAGTATGTAGTAGAGTGAATTAAATCTCTAGAGAGTATTTAGCCAGCTTGGGCAAGATATATGTGCAAGTGTTAGAGTGAATTAAATCTCTGGAGAGTGTTACAGGACTTGTTTTGATCTATCTACAAAATCCTTGTACAAACCACAGCATGCAGGTCACTAAAATTGGGAACTCCATTAATCTAATTTATTTCAACTTGATTAACTTTATCCCCTATTTTCATGTTTTGCAGGAAAAATACAAGTTCTAGAGTCTCCTCAAAAAACAAAAAAGGGTTAAATTGGCACATTGAAAACTAATCTCATTTCCAGCATATGGCCTGAAAGTATAATGAAATTGTTTACCAATTAATATTTCAGGGTTAATAATTAACCAAATTTCTAAAACTTTCAAAACACTAAATTTCTTTGTCATTTCAGTTTAACTACTAAGCAATTGAAAAAGACAGAAAACTTGTAATACAAAAACACTTAAATGGGCAATTCATGATCCACTTTGCATCATCAAGGTCACATTTTTCAAAATTTAGTTTTTAAGCTAGAAAGAATCCTTGACTGGACCAGGTGTATGCTACAATCCCCAAACCATTATTTCAAATGTGCTTGCAATTTTGAGGAAAGTGCGAAAATGTGTCATTTTCTAATTATTGTCGGGGGCCCCGACAGTAATTACAACACAGCAGTCTATGGTAATTTTCAAAACACTGAAAAGTTTGAAACTTGAAAACCAATTGTTGGAATCAAGTGAAATTTTCAGTATTTATTCTTCTTTTTATTTAGCTAGAAAAGAGCCGAGGTTGTTGTCATATTAATCATGAATTGCACCTTTAAGCAAACACATTAAACTCAAAAAGAAACTTGAAAGCCTGACTTTTCCCAAATTGTATTGTGTATCCTCGTGTTAAGCACAAAAGGGATATCACAAAATCCACTTACAAAAAACTCACAACCCCTTCCTAAGACTTAAGGGGCCTGTTAAGGCTTTTATTTTGACTTTCTTTTTTGGCTTATAAGTCTAAAAATATTAAGTTACAATATAAAAAAG
>JXSR01S027419.1:0-11450 GCA_000969725.1 Ophiothrix spiculata | reverse complement strand
TTACTTTATTAACAACAGTTAAAAAGCATACACAGAACCAAGGACCTGGTCATCATGATGCTTGTTTTGTATGTTAAAATTTGACAATGTTTATGAGATATTTTATTTTGAGACTAGGTATTTTTGTTGTTCATCCACTAGGTGCACATAGATAGCAGTTTAAATGAATTGGAAGCAGCTGATTTTGCAGATATGGTGAGTGTAGCTACAAATGATAGTATCATAACCAGATTTAACTAAATCTCACTGTAGAAAATTACAAAAATGCCCAAGTCCAAATACGTCAAAGACGGGGTTATACGCAAGGACCAAATCGCTGCCCGGACAGCGACTCAGCGGTGGCTTGCTATGGGTATCATTCGCTTGAGAAACAGGAGGTCCCCAGTTCGAATCATAATGAAAACATGCATTTTCACCCTTCCTTTTTCAAAATCTGTTAGGGTTAATAGTGTATAACAAAAAATTTAAAAAAATCAGAATAAACCTTATTTGTCAAAGTTATAGCACATCAAAAATGTGTCTGAAAACTCGTCATCAGTGTTCAAACTTTTGGACACTGCTAATACAAAGGAGTTTGTCTCTATTGCCTTTGAAGACAATTAAGTAAGTCATCTCTGTATATGCTGTCTTGACCTACCTTGACCTAAGCCGTCCACACCGTCTGAGAGACCTGTGATGGCTTCTGCTTCACAACTTCTTGCCAGGTCTTTCGGTCTTGTGATGTTCTTATTGCACTTGTCAGGGATGCTTGGTTATCACTTTATAAACTTCAGGGTAGTCAAATTATCAACTCAGGTATAAACAACACTTATGACATCATTACATCATTCATGGTGTATTCAATTGCTGAACTTTCAACAATAACAGCAAATCTTCATGTCTTCAGTCACTCAATGACTTGTTATGTATCATAGATTATTAACTTTGTATTATGATTTATTGTACTGATAATTTTGTATTTTTTTTGTAATATTTTTTTTTCTATAGTCTGATGAGCATTATGATGACAGACGACCGTATGTAATTTTAGGATCTAGTCTTTTTTATAAGGTATGTATGCTAATTATGTACACAGATTTTTCTTGCGCAGTTTTGATCAGCAACTCATGTTTTGCACTCTTTGGTTATCAAATTGTTTTGTGTGATCAAATTATCAATTCACCAAATTTTCTTTTTACTGTTATAATGAGAATTAAAATCAAATTCATGTGCTGTATCACGTAACACCACTATACTCTATAAACCTTGAAGTATGCAGCCAGCATCTAAACTCATAAACCAATATGACTATTATATAGACCAGTTGACTTGTTATTGTTTTGGGATCATGTTTTCAAAACTCTCGCTTTACTATGCAATCATTCAATCGGGGCAATAATTTTCAAATATACAATTCAGTTCCTTTTTAATACCCGCGCATATTCCAGGGCAAAACAGTAACAACTGACATCATGAGTCAACTGGTTTATACTGGGAAATGAATTAGTCCACATTTTTCGAATCAATGTACCAATCTTGCTGAATATTCATATAAACTTATGTTGAAGGTTTGCCCTTGTGGTAGCAACAAAATTAGTCAAAAAAATACACAAATCATGAAAGATTCATGCACAAAATATACATGGTGACTTTTTCTTAATCAATCCTTACTTAACAGGCATGATTATCTTCAGGTTTTTGTCTGAATTCAGGCAAAAATGCTTGGATCTTCACTGTACAAAAGTATTGGGAAATTCACATTTTCAGGCAAAATTACAAAAAGCCATAACCATCCCTGTTACTAGTCTCCTACACAACACAAAACCACCAGTTGACAATGTTGTAGAATATGTTATGGATTTTGTAACAGGGTCTGATTGCTTGCTGTATAGTTTATAGAGTATATTAACTCTGTATTTGATACACTTACATTTGCTGTGATAAGCCATAATGCTTGGAAAATTTTACACCAAAAAATGGCTGATAACTTAATTTCCTTATCACATTTGGTTTTAGTTGCATTGAGTCATCACAAACTGTTGTGATTAAGTTCAAACCTTTTTTCGCAACTCATTGTCATGTGCCGCAGCAAGTTCTATTACACAAGACAGCATTTGACATCATACAACATAAACCTGAAAATAAAGTTAATACATATCTACGACACTCACCATTAAGGCCAAAATATGTTTGAAGAAACCCTTTGTCGTCTTCAGTGGGTGTCGGCTAAATGATGACTGGTAGATTCTCTACTTCTGGACATTGGCGGCATCTTTTTTGTTTTTTTCTAGTAGTAGAGAATCATAGACATTTGAAAGTTCACGGCTCCTGTTTCTGTTTATTGTAAACCTCATGGTGTTTCATCGTTTTCCAATTACAGGGTTATGTAATAGCCAATCACTTGCCAAATGAGGATCTCCAAGATATAGCAATATACTGCCTCAACTACAGCCTTATGGTACTATGTAAGGATCAACCACTAGGCCAGCTGGTCATCTGGAGAGAGGTTTTCCCTACCAGGAGGTGTAAGGCTGATCAGGTATCTATGCCTGGTTATGTGGAGCCAGATGGGAGGTGCTTTCTGCTTATTGTAGGCATTGTAAGTAGATGTTATGTTAGATGAGTGAAATAAATGCTTTCATAGGTAGAAGTTGGCCTCTTTACCTGGCTTTCAACAACTCACTGTATCTCTTTATACAGGCGCGTACCGTTGTTGATTCGTGATGAATCCACAGTTGATATTCAAATTAGCGCGTCACGCACGGCACGGTGTTTACTGAAGTGCGTTTACGCAGTACACAAAAGTCGTCACACTGATTATCGCGCGTCGATCACTTATAGTATGTGCAAAAGCCCGGTGCTTGGGAAAAATGATAAAAGTCAAAGCAGCAAACATTCACAAATTAGCACTTTGCTTCAGATATGCTTAGTGTTTTTATGAAGATAAGTAGGTCTATCTGTTAAATTGAAAACATTTAGAATTTAATTTATACGTTTTCAGGAAGATTTTCGTTGTTGAAAGGTATTCAAACATGCCACATCCGCAGACGCATGGATGCATCGTTGTTGATTCGCGATGAACAACTCTGTGGCGTGTTTAAATACCTAATTGGCAGACAGATATCGAGGGAGATACCAGACCTTTTATACTGGCCTGTGTAATGGCATTGACAGCTATGGAGCTCAAATTATTTGAAAAATATTTGGGTGCACTTGGTTCAGATTCGGTTGTGCTTATAGACAAACCGCACAAATAATACTTTTCACAAATGACTTGATAATCTGTACACAAAGCGTTTTTTGTGTATGTTTTGTCATATTCAATATGTTGGCATTATGATAAGATGTGATGCATCATCGGTAAAAACCTGAATACCTCCAAGTTGGTCGGCATGCTTAGATAAAATTAGTGGCAAGTCTGGTATCTCCCCTCTATATCTCTTGATACAAATCAAATTCACAACTATCTAAGTGAGGCATCACAGTGTCAATGTGAATATTTATGTAGGGGGAGCAGGTTGGCGCAGCGGTAGTTCCCTCACCTTGCACCAGGGAGGTCCCGGGTTCGAGTCCCGCGCCCGGCTCTTTTATGTGCATTTGGTTTTTAGTCCATGCTCGCTTCCGCAGGTTTTTCGCAGGGTACTCTGGTCTTGGCCCTGCATTCAAAGTTGAACTTAAAAAACATCTTGGAGCCCTATTGTAGATAAGCTTCATTTAGCTTACTTGGTACCAAGTACCAAGTTGGGTTTCCTTGACGAAAGCCTGAACAAGGTGAAGGTGATTTTTAGAAATTTTTAATCCAGTGTAGAGGCAAATTCTGTTTGTAAGTGTTGCCACAAATGTTAAGTAATGGAAACTTGCATTTCATGGCAAATTAAGACAAACATGCATTAGTCTCTACATTATGATCCCTATTCAGATGACCGTACGTGCTTCATGTTGTATCTTGTGATTAGCTGGTAGCTGGCATCTTCTGTCAGCGGGGAATAAGGCATAATGAAAGTTTGTTGTAATACTGGTCCCTGATAATTGGTCCTGGAAATTACTGGGTTTTAAGCGTTTTAGGAGCTCCAAATTTATATTTCAGAGTAAATGGCATCATCTGATATTTTCATTAAGATTGTTGAGCAATATATACCGTTACAAATAGTTATTTCAACAATGGATCAAAACATTTACATTGGTTTAATTGACTTTGTTTGTATGCATTGTTTTACAGAGGCACAGTTTATTGTGTGTACTACTAGAAACTGGGGGTTGTGCTGCACAGTAAGTGAATTTAATTTACTGTCTACTTACTTATCATGTGTAAGATAGATTGATTATCATAATTATTCTGAGGCATTTTGGGAATGAAATTATATTGCACCATATGTAATTTTCAATGCCAAAATGTTATGATTCCGCTATACAATTTTAATATGATAATCAATTGGATCAGTAATGTGGTATTTATAGCACTTGTTTCAAGTTTTCTCAAGATGCATTTTGTAGCTTAAGTCATTTCAATAGGGCTGTCTACACAGAGTGCAAATTCAGATCAGTCGACATTTAAACTCCTCTGCATCTGTATCTACACATGCATAAGATCCGGATCTGCCAATTGAATGCTATGCTTATTCAAAGATCAGGATCTTATATCTGGATCTGGGAGATGCGGATTGATTTAGATTTGTATTTTGTGTGGATAGTCACACTGTGATTATATAGATGACACATTGATTGTCTTAATATTTTGAGACTAAGCAATTTCACTCAACGTGATATTCAAGCCAGATATATGTGTATTTTAATCCATATTTTTATATAATGTTTAGTTTTAGTCGTTGTTATTTTATTCTTCCAAAGTTTAAAATCTTATATGCTTTGCTAAGTCTATGTGTTTGCTTTAAATTGACTGTTGAATTGGGTAGTTGTCTTCTAATACAGTTTGTTATTTCTGTTGTTCCTCAGCATTGAAGGCAAACCACCTCCAGACCCTTTCTATGTAGATCAAGTCAGAGCAACTCTTCTTCATCTTGAAACATTAAATGTGCCAAATACATGTCAAAATAGGTAAGCACAATAATAGCATCTGTAACAGGTACATCGTTTGTGAAAATGTGATTTGTCACATCGTAATACGGCACTTTGTCTTGTCGTATCCTATATGTTTCTCCGTCCACGACAAAAATAACACAATTGAAATTTAATGTTTCTTTTGATTAAAAGTTTGAAATGGCATCATGATGCAACAAGTCCATACTGTACAAGATATGGATTGATATTTGATTACCCTTGGCATGCAAGAAACAAACTCATGTCTGCACCACTATCTGAAACACTCAATTCTTATGTACAAACATAATGAGTAGTAGCTAAGCGTTGCTACATATTTGTTACGGTCCAACACAAAACTCCAGTACAGTTGGCCTCTGACTAATTTACTGCAGATACATATCTTCAGCTCTGAATTGATAATTGTGTCACATTCATAAGATATATAAGATATATCCAAAATTGGAGTTATAGTTTTCATACTATATAAATTCCTAGTGCCACTGCATCTAGAAATGTTTTTTCTTATACTTTTGAGTCGACATGAATGCTTATATTTTGCATGGAGTTTAAGAAAGGTTTGAACATTTCAAATCCATACAAAAATGTCAATGTTGTCATATCAAGTTACATGTATTTTGTTATGTATGTCAAATATGAAAAATGCAGCATTTACGGGAGGGTCATGGTGAACGGTCACAGATATCAAATTGCTGAAAAAGAAAAAAAAAGGTGCAGAGGATTCAAAAAAGAAGATGAATATCGTAAAATGTTGTTTGTTCAGCAGAATGCCAGATTGAAGCTATTGAAATCTTGTAAACTCAATTTTCAAAATGAGCTCCCTGAAAATCGAGTCCATAATATTTAAACAATCAGCCTTCTAAGCAGCTTGTGCGTACGCATAATTCAAAATTGAAATCACCTGACAAGGCTCAAACATTACGATCGAGATGACTGGTCAATTTACCCCATTAACAAGGACTTGGATTTACCATGGCAGTAATAACCAATTACATCCTTTGCTATGCAAAGGGTTGCTCACAGCACAGATTTCAACTTGACAACAAGTGTTGATGAGTAAAAACCTGCAAAACAAAACGGAGCTTATTCCAAAGATACAGTTTAGTATGTGCAATTAGTCTTGTAGAATCAGATTTTTTTCTTTCTTGTGAAAGAGATGTTTGATGAAGTTAATTGCAAATTGCTTAATTTATGGTCTCATCCATAGATTTAAAGGGGAGATACCAGGCTTTGTATACCAACCCGTGTAATGGCGTCGTCAGCCATTGGTCTTAAATTGGGGGTATTCGGGTCCACTCGGTTCCCGGCAAAATCAACTCCGAGAGCTGAGACTTGGTTACGCGTAGAGACAACCTGCGCAAATAATAATTTACGCGAATGATACGCCAACCTGCACGCAAAGCGTGTGTGCGTGTTTCAATATTCGCGCATTGTGACACGGTGCTATGCCTCATCGGCAAGCTGTCGGTCAAACCCGAATACCCCCAATTTTGTCTCCATGCCGGATAAAAATGGCAGACATGTCTGGTATCTCCGCTTTAAATCTATGGTCTCATCAGAACATTTTGAAGCCACCTGTTGTCATCTCTGGTTAAGGGGTACTTGCAATGAAATTAATGAAGTTTTATTTAGGTTTTTTATCAACTCAAGAAAAGTTTGTGAATATTAAGTAGTAGTTATATTATCTAGAAAGAGAAACATATTAACCTTGTACATTTGAAGCATTTATGTTTGTCTGTTATTTCTCAGTTACAGATTCTGTTGTAATATTTTGCATTTATTTTATAGGTTACAATGTCCACCTATTCCAGCCCTGTCCAGTGCTGACTGGTTTTTCCCTTCAAGGAGGTCTGCAGTAGACAGCGCACCACCCCTACCTATCCAGACACCACCTATGCTAAGCAAATTACACAGTCAGTCTCCGCTCAGAGGTGAGTAGAAGAAGATGGCTCAGTTGTGCAGTTTAAGATTTATCTTTTGACAAAACTATCTGGAGATGTTTGAGGAAGCTCTAACGCCACCAAATCTTGCAAGGTCTCAAAGAAAATAGTAGTCCCAACATGCCATATGTAGGTTAGATATCAGTACCAAAGTGCAGCAATAATCATGGGCAATCAATGGCTCAGTAAGAGAGGATATAAGTGGGATTTTGAATGGATTGATGCTTATTGTGTGTATGCTGGATTGTAAGTATAAGTTTTGGCCCAAATTTCTTAGAATTGAGGAAATTAAATATCAAGATTGCATTATGAACCAGCCTCAATATTAGCAATTTGCGATATACTTTCCTTAAATCTTGTTGAGCAGGATCCAGTATAGAGATGTTCATTTAAGATAAGAGTTTAGACTATATATTGAAGATTTTCTTTTCAAATAAGACTAGAAAGTAAGGAGTTCAAAAGCAAATTGTAAGCAAACTAGTAGAATCTCAACAAATTGACATAGACATATGCACTTATTATATTAATTCTGCAATATTCCATTTCAGGGAGGAGATTATTCCCCACAGACCCCAGCCTAAGAAGGAGATCTGCATCCCCGTCATCTGTATCTCAAAAGAACCTCCGCTCAGCAAGCCCCAAGAGATCTAGTCTAGGAAGCAGGGGAGAGTCCGATAATGAAAGCGAACAAAGTCCATTCAACTCAAAAACCAACAGTGTAGCTTCATCCCCAGCACTGGGGAGGAGGGAATCTGATTTGTCCACAGCGTCAGGTGGAAGTTCTGATCTATACAAGGTAGGGTCTTGATGCATCATTATCCAGGTCAGAATGTGGGAGGGAGTCTTGTTTATCTACAGCACCAGGGGGAAGCACTGATTTGTACAAAGTAAGCTACTTGTTTACCATTATTCCTGGATATGTGGGGGTGTTTGTGGGGTAATCAGTGTAGAAACATTTGGAGGGAGAGAATCTGACTTGTTTAGAGCATCAGTTGAAAGCTTTGATCTGTACAAGATAAGCTAGCTGTGCATCACTATCCAGGCGAGATGTTTAAAGAGGGGATTTGGATGGGATAAACATGTAGCTTTGTCTCCAGCTATGGGAAAGACAATTCCAATTTATCTACAGCATCAGGTAGAGTATTTTCATTTATAAAGTTTCATTGCGTACTGCATCGTTTAACTTGGGCGTAATGCTCGCAATCGACATCATCGTCAGCGCTTCACAAGCGCTGGAGTTAGACCAATCGCACGCTGTAAATATGTGCGACTTTCATGCAAACCACTGTAGCAACAAGTGTAGTTCTCCAAAAACCCTGCAAACGGAGAAACTTAATTATTAAAACTACTGTAGAAGATGTGATTTGTTCAAGGTAGGCTATTTGTGCATCACTGTCAGGGAAGCCGTGTGGAAAACATGGCCTGAAGTGTACATAAACTGCATGGCAAAACATGCATAAAACAGCTGTTTCACTTGTCAAAAAGTGAGTAACAGGGAAGCCATACCATACATATGTTGTATACAAACTGTATAAATGCCATCAAGTATCATGTATGTAATGGTCTTACTTGTTGTATTTTCTTTGCAGGTATCAAGGAATCATAGGTTAATCCCTGATCCATACAGTATGTTACACCCGGGGTTTGGAGAGGCTGATGCATGCTATACTGCAACCAAGTAAGTCCTAGTTTTGATGTGTTTTACTATGAATCAAATAAACCGTAGAGCTAAGTTACTCATGATGCTTTTAATCTGCATCTTTTGGTCAAAATAAATTTGGAACATACATAAACATGACAATGTAAATGCTGCTGCTGCGTGACTCAGCTTTCTTGTTTTTTGAACTTTCAAATCAGGAACCTGAACAGAATCCGTCGGTTCCTTGATTTCAATTCCACCCACAGTGCTGTCCGTGCTCTTATCCTCTCAAGGTTGGATTATTGTAGTGCTCTTCTAAATAGAGGTGGTCAACATGCCAACAGTAAAAAATGAATTTCCAAGGGTGATTTTAAGGTTCAAAACAAATGTGAAACACCTTGATTTTCCTTGATATGTTTTGTATAGCCGGTGTTCTACTTTAACAATAAAAAAAATCAATTATTCAGGATATTTTGATAATTCGGGGTCAAAAACAGCAGAAAGTCAAATTTTGCACTTATTGCTGATTGATGAAGAAACACATATAAATAGAAATATACAACCCCTTGTGACATATAATGCATTAAAATAAAGATAATTACACTCTGAACACAATGCAAAAAGAAAAACTAAAAAAATGAAAAAAACTAAGTCCTTAGAAATGTCATATGCGAATGCTCAAAGGAACCGTTCCATTATGTGCAATAGGGATTAAAAATGTACCAATGTTCATCATGGTAAACTTAAAGTAAATGCATTTAACAAATATAATAAATACCACGTATATTACTTTGTTTATAGTTCACACTTTATTAATAAATCAATTCAATTATCGTCTGAGCCTAGAGGTAATCATGGTAATCCTTTTTATGATACAAACACAAATCAAAACCCACAATTCAGTCAATTACCCCCCCCCCCCCCATCAGACTATACCATGATTACAAAAATGTTTATACATATTTTCCTATATACTGATATCTTGTGAATTTCGACAAAATATGATCATAACTTTTGTCCCATTTCTAGAAGCGACTGACATAGAAAGTTTCACTGTAAACTTTTTGTTTTTCCTCAATAACTGAAGAGACATTTCAGATGCAAATGAAAGCCTGATCTGGGACATAACATTGATAGATTCAATTGAGCCTGAGGTATCGCCAGTGTCCGATTGTTGTATAATCTTCCCCTGGTATAACTGCTATCGATCTGCTACCATGGCTAATATTGGGTCTTGCGGAAAGGTACAAAACATTCGGCTTTCTAGAGCGTGCTTTATCTATATTATTTGAAATTTACTCTTTTAGATTCTTCTTCAAAATACGGTCATTTTGATATGCGAATGATCTAAATTTGAAATTATTTCCCTTTTTTAGACAGAAAAAAATCAATTTTCCAATTCTTTTAAGGTATTTGAATTATTTTTTTTGAACATTTAAAATCTGTAGTAAGCCTTCTTTAAAATAGCATCCAATTTAATGACATTGTATATGCTATACTCTAAAAAAACTTCGAAAATAAACCGAGTTCTGTCCGAAATGAATTTATCCATGCTTTTGAATAGCGGTGAGATTTCGCCTGTGTCGTAACACTGCAAAATCCTGGTCGCTTAGAAAATGAGGCCCTTATATGGAACTGTACTAATCAATAACAACAGGTAACGTTAGGCAATATCGATGCAGACTTCAAGGAGTGATCACACCTTATTTCATTACGTGGATCTCGACAAAACCCAAGGCATCCTCATCACCCCATCTCATACCCATGTCAACATGTTACAAGGAGCTGTACATAATAAACTCATCCAAAACTTTATTTTTATCTGTAGGCTGACGTCAGGCAGCGATAACACCTTATTTCATTATGTGGATCTCGACAAAACCCAGGGCATTCTCATCACGCCATCTCATCCCCATGTCAACATGCTACAAGGAGGTGTACATAATAAACTCATCCAAAACTTTCAGAGGTGCTGTGTCAGTATCAGACAGATGCTGCACCAATCTCAATCAAAGGTATGTTGTAAGCTTATAGACTGTAAACAGATTAGTTCCATTAATTTCCCTCGAAGCATAACTCCAGTTTAGACATAGATATATCAAGTGATTTATCAGTGCCATCAGCTGGATTTGGTACACATTAGTGACTCTTGATTGCTTGTGGCTAAGAAGTGATGTTAAGGCCCGTTCATAGTATGCAGCAACTAAAATGCAATTATCTTGTTTACCACAATGCACATTTAGTTGCCAAAAAGCTTCAGTGCCGTGTCACAATAAAGTTAAACATATCTCAACCTGAATTGCATCAACGTTCAATAAGGTACAGCAAAAATAATCAAACTATTACACTGGACTGATTACCTCTAGAACGATGTTGACTGAAACTAATTTGCATACCTCTCTCCGGAGTGGTATGACCCAAAGCATTATAGCACCCCTATAAAATGAAATGGACTAGTCCTGACCTCAGGTCACCGACCGACGCCATTGCTCTCTCTCACTTTTCGTTTTGCGACAGCGCAAAACGGACGTGGTGTAGTTACGATCGAAATTTAGAAATTTAGAAATTTTCAGACGTTCAGGACCCGATACTTGTGTGTATTTTTTGTCAATAAAATACAACATTCAGCAGCGGAAATACCAGGACAGCTTCCAGGAATTGCCGTATCCTTTTTAATGTGGATTTATAGTTCTTTGTTGGATTTTTCCCGTTATACAAGGTAAACAAAGGGTGGCCGCCATTTTGCAACGCACGTGTTCGAGCGTAATGCGATTTTATCATGGCGGATCGGGACGTTTTTACAGGTGGTAAATTAATTCTACTGTCTTATATGC
>JXSR01S027418.1:9219-20515 GCA_000969725.1 Ophiothrix spiculata | reverse complement strand
AAATTTTATTGAAAAATGCCCGTTTTCGTAATTTTTCTCGAAAACTGATACGGTAACTCTATTTTTCCCAGAATTTTTAGAAGTACGCAAAAAATGCTATAACTGTAAAAACAAAGAATCAATATCGCATGTACTATTTTACAAACACATATGGTCAACGTTTAGTGAATATTTTTGGAAAATGTGTACTTTTGAAATGTCTGTATCTTAAAAACGGTGACCTTTTTTTATTTTAGATTCGTTATCAGCACAGATGAATCTACCAAATACAACATTTTCAAGAAAATCAATGGAATTTTGTATCTGTGACATAACCCTTAAAGTATTTAAGTACGACGTTATTTTGACACTTCAAGTGATTTAACATAGATTAAATGGAGAGAGCATCTAATGTTTGCATAGTCAAAATGCAAACTTTTAACACAATCTCCGGCTACTTTTGACGTGTTGTTAAACTTGGTCACACAACCTTAATAGTATAGCAGTCGTGTACACTATGCAGATGAAACAATGTATTAGTTTTAAACGCACAATTTTCGTGTATTTTTCCTCAGAATCCTTGAGGACTGAGACAAATGGTTGATTGAAATCATTAAGAATGTTTCCAAAACACTTTATGCCCTATAATTTTTTATTGACCTGGTGAAATTGTTTTTGCATCGGTCAGATTTTAGATATTATTCCTAAAATGATAAAAATATCAAATTACTCAGTGCGCAATTGTGTTCAAGGGCAAGAAAGATGAAATTTCGTGATGCGGCTGGATGAAGCCGCATTAGGCTACTGCATCAAATAGGGCGGCTGAATCGAGTAGCCTATTGGATCGAGCCGTTCTCCCTAACTGACTAAAGACTGTTCTCAAACAAAAAAACAAGTGGATTCATGTATTTATATGTGATCATCATACATGTAAGTAGCTTAACATTGTCATAATAAAGACAACCAAAAGCAATGTTTTACCTAGAAAAATGGCTCTTACACCGATATGGAACTCGCAAATGTAAATTGGAGATTTTGTGTACAAGCCCTGGAGTTTGAGCTCTCATTTGACACTCTAATTCTGACAATTTACTGAGAAACATAGGTACTTGGATTATGCGTTTTGGCTAATTCCATCGTGACAGGCGTGACCGTTGCATGAACGTTTTTTTCTAAGAATAGCTGGTAAATTTTATCTACTGGCAATACTACGGAAACATCCCTTTATGTTATAGTAAACATTCCATATTGGATGCAAAAAGTAAAAAAATTAATCTTATCTAACTCAATCACTGTCTTTGAAAGGGGGTCATAAAGTGTGTGTGTGACAGGCGTGACCTACACTGACACTGGTTCAATGCTGAATTCTATCTCTTTCCCGTGGTCGATTTGATTCTTGTTTATGTTGCAGTATATCACAATCAGGAAGTATTTCACTTTTGGAGCTGTAGCTCTTAACTTGGATAATACAGGCTAAATCATTTCGTGACAGGCGTGACATGACAGGCGTGACATTTGTGCACACGTAATAAAAACTTGATTATAGCAGCAATGAATATGTTGTTAAATAACTTCTTTATTTATGATTATGATTTATTTTCAACATATAGCAACCGGCAATGTCCTTAAGTAGTAAAATTAACATAAATTTCTCGGATGCACTCCTTTTCAAAATAAATGTAACCCCCTATGGCTCTCGTATATTACTCCTTTCCGATTTTACAAGAAAATTCCAATTTAAAGAAGAGTCTGAGCATAATTGTTTTATCGTTAATAAACTGTATATACATAATTTTAAAAAATTCTGACTTCTTAACGATCTTCTTATGACTTCACAATGTATTTCCATGCCGAAAATATATCGACTCTTGGCAAAAATGGCCACTTTTTCAAGAAAATCGTTATTAAAGTTCTAAATGTCAACTTTTCGTCGGTTTTTTCCTAATAAATGAAGGAATCGACAATTCTTAAATGTCGTGTAAGTTGAAAGTCCATATCATGCAGAATTTTTTTCAAAATGGTGATTAAAAAATTTTCGAGGTGGCAATTACCCTACTTTTGTACATGTTCAATTTTCAATTTCAATTCAATTTTTATTTCCGTGTTTCTTATAACACAATAGTACAATTTTCTCAAGGTACATTATAATTTTATACAAAATTTTACAAGATGCATTTGAAAATACTTTCAAGTACTGGAAAATACAATAATGAAAGATTCTACAATTGATCAATTAAGTTATAAAAAGAGGATTATGACATGATTACAGATTAGATAGGTCTAAAAATAGGAAACATGGCGGAGAGACCAATAAACTCAGGGGAGTTTTGAGCAGGCCCCACCTTGAAATATGATGACAAGGATATAATTTTGACATGTTACGACACTGGAGGACAAAACAAGACGGGGACAGGACAAAAACAGGACGGGGACAAGACAAGGACACAACAAAACAGGACAGATTCTTATTGCAATTGAAAACAAGAACCAAGGGAGTTCGTAGTACAATGGCCTGTCAATCAAAGGTGCAAACAATTACACAATTTTGAGAGCATTGAATATACAAAAACTTGCAAATGGATTGAAAATAAATGTATATCAGTGTATGGGAGGAACATTGTGATTTCGATTTAATATTACTACAGAAATTTACTCTTTACTAATTAATTGGGAGACAGAAAGATCATTAAACATGTTAATTAGTTAGAATAACTTTTGAGAAGCTCTAATTTTTCACGAGTTTTTAGTGAATATAATTTATTTTTATTCGTAATATTACTAGTGAGGGAATTCCATAATTTTGGGCCGGAATATTTGATTGTATGAATATTTTACAAGATCAGATGAGGGTATAGCTGATGTGTACTTGTTTGCGTGTCTGGTGTTAAAGTTGTGAACGTCTTTATGTTTAGAAAAGAAGTTTGCAAATGAATTGGGGAGTGTATTTATTTTGTAGCGAAACATGAAAGTGGCTATTTGCAATGTGTTAATGTCAAAGATATTAAGAGTTTTTTAGTTCTTTAAACATTGTCTTTGTGTATGATGTGTAGTTAGAGTTGTTGATGATGCGGAGAGCGCGTTTTTGGAGTTTAAAGATATCGTCTATTTTAGTGGTGTTTGTAGATGTCCAGGGACAAGAGTTTTGTGAAAGTGTTCGGTCAGTTATTGCCCAGGCAATGTTACTATACGAGATGTATGGAAGAACTAGTGTGTTGTATAATGTGCAAAGAATTTGTCTTGGAAGGGTGTTGCGAAGCTTTCTAAAAATACCGATGTTCTTAGAAATTTGATTTGTGGTTTTAGTAATGTGATATTTCCAGGAAAGATTTTGGTCAATGATTACACCTAGAAAGTTTAGAAACCTAAAATAATGCGTGTTGCAGGTGTTTTGTCTTTTTCATGGTGAAATGGATATAGTTGGTTTTGTTGACGTTGAGGGATAATTTGTTGGCTTTGAACCAATTTCAAACGTGTATAAGTTCCGTATTAAAGAGATGTGTGAGAGTATTGAGGTTTGGGTGAGAAAGAAATATGTTTGTGTCATCAGCAAAAACTACAAAGGAAAAATTTTTGAAGGAGGCGGGTATATCATTGACATAAAATAAGAAGAGCAGGGGGCCTAAGATAGAGCCTTGAGGGACACCACATGAGACTGGAAGACGATGGGAGGTATTATATTGGAAGCATATGATGTAAATTGGAACCTGTTTGATAGATAGCTAGAAAGAAGTTCTAAGGCAGTACCACGGATACCATAGTGGTTTAGCTTGGTTAAAAGAATGGCATGATTAATAGTGTCGAAGGCTTTGGAAAGATCAAGGAAAATTCCAATGGTGTGGTAGTTATGATCAAGAGACGAAGAAATGTTGTTGTAGATATCCAAAAGTGCAGGGTCTGTGGAGTGTTGTTTGCGAAAGCCATATTGGTTATCGTGCAGGATATGGAAGTGGGTGAGGTAGTTGTCAAGCCTGTTATAGATAAGACGTTCAAGCATTTTGGAGAAACAAGGAAGAAGGGATATGGGGCGATAAGTTGAGAACATGTAGATGCAAGTTACCTTTCTTCTGAATTATACACTTCAATTATATCATATATATTGGTGAGAAGGCTAATAATGTTATTATTGTTGTTATTCTTCATTTTAATTTTAGTTTAATAACTTTAGCTAGAAATAGTGAAACAAAACGTGACAGGCGTGACCACATATATAGGGTAGAATCGTGACAGGCGTGACCGATTTTGAGATGTAATAGTGGTTAAATAAGCAATTATTGAATATGTGTGTATTGCTTTGCAGATTCATACTCCATGATAGAAGATAAATATTGATGTTTCCCCAAAATATGACCTTCAAATAAAACACAGCAAAAACTTTTCATGTTTTTTGTGACAGGCGTGACATCTGAAAACGACAAATTCTAACAACACACTATTCGGCTATTGATTAACATTATTACTAAAACGTGATTTTACTATGAAGCACAGACAATGATGCTTCTTATACACTATCTAGGAAAAATCTGAGATGTTTTCCTCTGTTTAATTCAGTACCAAATCACTTTCTGGTGCAAATTTGAGGGTAAAATGTTACTAAGGCAACATCCAACTTATACCAGTCATAAAATAAGTTCTATTTGCTTTATGAAAAAAAAGTAGTTCCTGATACCTTGATGTGTTTACTTTCAACTCAGGTATTACTTTTATGTCAGAATTGAACTTGAAAAATTCATGTATGTGATACAAGATCATGGAATTTGCCTTTTGTAATTGTCTTAATATATTCATACTTATATGTAATGGTCTTATATGATACTTATTTATTTTCTAGATCAGTTCAATTTTCTAGAGGGTTTTGAATCCAAGAAGCAATTTTGTTGTTGCTGTTGGTGACTGGTTGGTGGTAGTGCACTCTTAGAAGGCCGGGATCAAATATACGAGTAGTTTTCCGGATCATTTTATTTTGATCCTTTAAGGATCACTTTTGATCCTTTTTCGGATCAATATACAAATGGATCAAATTCACCAGGATCATTTTTGATCCGGTTTTAGGATCATTTTATTTAGATCCTTTTTGATTACAATATCAAAGTTTTGATCCGTATTTCTGGATTACTTTGATACGGAAAGGATGAGCTCATATTTGATACCACGTTTGGATCTAACGTGATCTTTTGTTTCATATTTGAGTACACCCCATATCCACTACATAGCCGGGAATGTATACAATGGTATAAATACGATGATTTCACCACACTTGACAGCTGCCTGTCCCGTGGCCGAATGGTTAGAGCGTTGGTCTCGTAATTACATGATGTACATGCGGCGTGGGTTCAAACCCTGCTAGGGTCACTTCAGTGTGATGTTTTTAGGCAGATCTTTTTTATAAGAAATATTTGATCCTTTTTTCCGATCAAGAATTGTGATCCTTATTTTTGGATCACTTTGATCCTTAAAGGCTCATATTTGATACCTAAAAAGGATCAAAATTGATCCTTTTTGTCTCATATTTGATCCTTCCTTTCTAAGAGTGTGGTGTTGGTGTTAATGTTTTTTTGTGTTTTTTTTTTTTGGTGGTGGTGGTGGTGGTGGTGTTTCTTTTGTTGTTTTTGGTGGTGGTGGTGGTGGTGGTGGTGCTTTTGTTGTTTTTGGTTGTGTGATTGTTGTTGCTTTTGTTGTTGGTGGTGGTGGTGCAGGTGGTGATGATGATGATAATGATGATGATGATGATGACTTTATGTATAATCAGTAATCAAGACACCTTACCTTTTACTCCTAAAATAGCAAATAAACAGCAACGCAGCAATCATAAGCATCAATATCACTGCTAAGCAAATTATCACATCCATTGATATCGTCCCATTGGTAGTCACTACAATTTCAAAATATAAGAAATATAAATTATTTTATTTATGTTCTAAATTCCTTCTTTGCATATTCTTGCCTCTTCTTCTTGTACCATATCACCATTACCTAATCAATAAATAAATGTGACATATTTATAGAGAATAGCCTCATCAGTGTCTAGCACTGCTTTCCATGTGGGTCCTCTGTCAGATTATTATCAGAGTTGATTGCCAGTTTTCGATGCAGGAGGATAACCGGAGCGCCCGGAGGAAAAACTGTGGAAGCAAGTTTGTACTGACAACCAATTGCACATACAGCGCCGAGACCGGGACTCGAACCCAAAACAGTCCTGGGTTCATTGGTGCAATTTGCCGTGCAAAGAGAGTGAATAACCGCTGCGCTACCCGCTTACCCTGCTTATCCTAACATCGTCCTGTCCTCTTCTCCTTCATCTTCTTCTGTTTCTTATTTTTTGACTTCTACTTCTTCTTTTACTTTCTTCTTCTCCCTTACCTGTACCAATGTTCAATAGATTACTCGATGCCGTATTAAGAGACGAGATTGACGTATCTGAAATAGCCAGATTGATGTTAAAAAATTTATGTTGTGGCTGACCAGTTTAAGGATAACATTGAAATAGATACCTTTCCAGAGTCATTCTTTTGGCAGTTTAAGGATATTTTCAAAAATATGTTTACATTTTCACTAGGTTAAAGATTTTTTTTCAGAATCTTCATAACAAAAAACTATATAGCAACCTAATTGCATTTTTTATTATTAAGTGTTTAATACTTGCTCTATAGTTTTAATTACACTACATAAAGCATTCTGACTCTCTTATTTATTTAGGGAGCAGTTCTATAGTCGTCAGAGGCAGGTTGCTATAACTGTTCTGAACAATGGCAACCGGCCAGAACCACCGGTTCCCTACGGTCAGCCGCCGGTTGAGTTTTGAACCCATCTCTTATATATTTGATTATTCATTTGTTCATTTGTTATTTCTGACAAGTATTTTTCTCTTATACTGAGTACCTAAAATAGGTTAGATACAAACCTTCTGCAACCGGCCAGAACCGCCCGTTCCGGGCGGTCAGTCGCTGTTTGAGTTTTGAAGCACTCTCTTATTTGATATTTGATTAATCATATATTCATCCATTATTATTTTGACAAGTTTTATTCTCTTATGCGTTACTGATTACCTAAAATAGGTTTTAAATTAGATACAAACCTTCTGCAATATATCCAGCTGTAGAACTTTCAAGGACTTCCGGTTTGGTGATGCTACCACAAGGTTCTACATCAACTGAGTTAACAGGACCACCTGCTGGAAGTCGATTAAATAGAAGGCCTCCAATGCACCCGAGCAAGCTAACTTTACAAGCAGGTTTGATGCCTTGACCAGTGTAGCCATCGGGCAGGCCACCCAGATAAAAAGACGAAAGAGTCGTGAGGGAGGAAAGAGCTGTAGACATTGTATATTTGGCGACCTCTGCTCCATCTACTCTGATGATACCGGTGGCTTGGTTACGGTAAAATTCAACCTAATACAGTTATTAAAGTTAATACAATGATAAATCAACTTGTTTTATTGTACTTTTTCGTATTGACTGATTTATAGATTGGTACCCTGCTATAACACCAGATTTACCACTGATATATATATATTCCCCAGACTCGCAACTCTCTGAATATTTGACAGAAGTGCAAGTTGAAACTTAATACATTGATGTTATAATGTTATTTTTTTCATGAAAATCATTATTGCAACATTGTTTTAAAAAGTGATAAGTGGTCCTCACATACAACCCTGTGGTACACATTTCTTCACTTACATGATGCCATTCGCCATCATTTATCGTCATATTCGATTGCATTGTAACAGGTCCATCGCCATAGTCAAAACCATAGCAGGGATAGCCATCTTTTATGAAGCCGAATTCCTTGTCACTTTGGATGCGGTCTGCGATGTGGAACAAGACGCCATTAGTGGTTCTAGTTCGAATGTCGAATGCAATTGATCCCCTTAAATAAAATGATACAGAATGATATAGCTGTACATATTTACTGTTCAAGATACCTATCTTATATTTTGATACATATCTTAATAAAAATATTATAGATATATGTTTTATTAAACCTGCGGAAACATTGTATTACCTCTTCATACCGAGTTGGCATTGCCAAGGGATCCCATTCGAATTCGATTACCGCATGACATCGGCAAGTGACCGGAATGTGTACATGCGGGGACTAGGTGGTGTTTGTGACTCTATGCTGCAAGGATGAAACTGCATTGTGACTTTTTAGGCCTCGTGTCCATTGGCTGTACCCATATGCCGCGTGCCTTGTCTCGTTTTCCATTGTTTGTAATTGTGCGGCGCTACACAGACAATGAACATCGTTCTGCTTAGTGATCATATCAATTGTCTTGTGTATAGCAGATATTCCTATGACCTGGTGCTCACCAAGTACAAACATGTTAATAGTTGGTGCTGCCAGGTCATAGGAGTCATCTGCCGTTCACAAGGCCACTCATATGATCACTAAGCAGAATGAAGTTTATTGTCTGTGTTGCGCCGCACAATTACAAACAATGGAAAACGACACAAGGCACACGGCATATGGGTACAGCCAACGGACACAAGGCCTAATACGGGTGGCTAACGGCCGATTGATAACCAAACGGGCTGTTAACAAGCAATCATCAATATCAATATTGATGTTTCGAACTAGTGGCTTCTTTCGATTTAACAAGTCATCAGTCGGAGGACTACAGCCCGCTAGTCCGAAGGTTCGCCAGTCCAAAGGTTCGCTAGTCCAAAGGTTCATTAATCCGAAAATGAAATAAGGTCCGCTAGTCCGAAATTAAAAAAGGTTCGCTAATCCTAAGGTTCACCAGTCAAAGCATCAAATTTACCATAAAATTTACAAGTCCGAACTCAGCTCTTTGTTGAGTTATCTTAGTAATCTTTTTGAGCAAAAGTAATTTTGTACTAGTGTCAAAATATTACCCCGCATGCGTTGGCCCGTTTGACACGATTTTTTTTTCTATATTGTTTAAATACGATAAGTCTTAGTATTTACGCAACACATAGTTCGGGTATATATCTATCTTGTGTAAACAGGAAAATCTTCAAGACTTTATCATGTCCGATTCAGTGTCGTTTGAACGAAAAGGGGCCATTACCCAACCGTTCTCTTCTAATAAGCTAAAGGAAGCTTATCTTTAACATGGCTCCAAGATGCTTTTGAATGCAGGAGGAAGACCGGAGTACCCGGAGAAAAACATTAGGAAGCGAGCATGAACTGAAAACCAAATGCACATAAAGTGATTATTGATACCTTTTTCTAAATGTCTTCTGTGGTCTATTGTATTTTAAATGACTGCTTGTAGAGATGTCAAACTGAAATACGTCTTCAATGTCCGTATTCTTCATGGCTTCCGATGAATCTACTGGTATTGTGCTCTCTGGTTTATCAGTCGTACTCGTTGTTTGCTGTGTGGTACCGGTAACACGGGCGGTAACATGGGTGTGAAATGCAACAGCTAAAACAGAAAATAGTTGAAAGCAAAGTAATCAACCTCAAATAAGGAAGTAAAACAAACAAGACCTGAACGCAAAAAATGCAAGTTTACTTTAAACGGTCACTTGGTTGGTTGTAGTTCTTGCTAAGGCCGTATGACTCTCGTGATTTTGGCTGGGCACCTCTTTAACTTTGTCAAAATTGCTCGAATTGCTGCACGCTCAAACTACCTTGTAGAAACAACGTTTCCAACAAAATTATTTGACATTATTTTGGACAAAGTTTACGAGACGGATTACGAGTGGTCAAATATTAAAAATTATCCTATGCCGTCAAGAAACATGACTCGTCTTCTCACAACGATAACACAAATTATATATATATCATTTATTTAATTATACCAAACAAATTTGTTTGGTAACTTTGGTTGATGAGATAATGGGCCACACTGGCTACAGATCAACTGCACTCTTAAAAAGAAAGGATCAAATTGATCCGTCCGATAAAGTATCAAATATGAGCTTACCCTTTTCCGGATCAATTTTGATCCAAATTCTCCTCAAATTTGATCAAAAAAGAGTGTGTTTGATCCGAAAAGTATCAAATTTGAGGAGAATTTGGATCAAAATTGATCCGGAAAAGAGTAAGCTCATATTTGATACTTTATCGGATCAATTTGATCCTTTCTTTTTAAGAGTGTAACATTCGGGGGAAAATCAACTTCCACGAAAAGGTGTCAAATTGCCCTTCTTTTTACATACAAGCCCTATATGGTTAAGAGTTATTTGTATCTAAATTTAAAGCTCCGTCACATATCACCGTATTAAGCCAAAACGTACGAATAACTTACACTGTTTCTCAGGCCTGCTGTTTCTGTCATTGAAATACATGTATATCGATACATGTAAATTACCAAACCAGTGTACGTTATTCATACGTTTTATGATATGTGACAGAGCCCTTAAATTCTAAGCTTTCTTTTTAAAATGATAATTCTATTTATATGTTCATACCAAATATTCTTCTTACCAAGTACCATACCAGAGAAGTGGCATTTTTTTCTTTTCTGTATTATATAATTATAAGCGGTCGTTAGTCAAACAGACAAAAGGACTCACATTCTTCTACTAAGGTCCTCATAACAAAAAGACGTAAACGTGCAAAAAAAGATAATTATATTATGTTATGTTATGTTATGTTATGTTATGTTATGTTATGTTATGTTATGTTATGTTATGTTATGTTATGTTATCAATCAATCAATCAATCAATCAATCAATGATACAGGTACTTGCATAACATGCATACCCCATGAAGGAGTCTATTCGTACAGGGGACCCACGGCTGTTATGTTATGTTATGTTATGTTATGTTATGTTATGTTATGTTATGTTGTGTTGTGTTGTGTTGTGTTATGTTATGTTATGTTACGGTGCGTTATGTTATGTTATGTTATGCCATGTTATATACTGTTATGTTACGTTATGTTGTGTTATGTTATGTTATGTTGGGGGGTGTTGTGTTGGGTTATATGATAGATACCTCGAACTGCTTTTGCTGGTGTAGGTGTGTTGGCCGTTTCTTCGACATAAATGTCAGGTGGCGGTGGTATGGCTGAAGGAAAATGCATATGTTAGGTTTAAACGTCAGTGAGAGAAGAACCTCGAATATCTTAAAACAATTGGTAGATTTTAACGGGTTCGCCGTCGGACAAGTTTTGAACTGTCAAGCTTTCGTCAGGAGTAGCTCTGACAAATATTATTATAAAGACATGTTGGCCGTCACTTCCCATTGATGACTCGCATGAGCCATTCACTGAAGGCTGCCCCTTGCCAACAGTGTTAAATAAATTTTAAGAAAGGCTTTTACGACGGGAATTCATAACAATTGGTAGATTTTAACGGGTTCGCCGTCGGACAAGTTTTGAACTGTCAAGCTTTCGTCAGGA
>JXSR01S027414.1:0-14362 GCA_000969725.1 Ophiothrix spiculata | reverse complement strand
CCGGGGAAACAATCCAGTAGTCAAGTGTCGGAGTTTTGTGTTGCATAATACCAGCAAAAGAGCATCGATCAATCAAATTCACAAACCTTAAGAATAATCGTATATGTATAACTATATTTCTTTAAAATAAAAACAAAAATACCAAAAAAAGCTCACACATTTAGAATCAAAAAGAAAAGAAACCGGTACAATTATAATGCATCATGCATCTGTATTCTTTTTGCCTTTCAGTAACTCCTTTCTTTTGTAAGTAAACTATCACAATGTTTATAATACATGTGTTTTAAAACCTTACACCAAAACAAAAACCATGTAATTATTACACGGTTATCTTATTACGCACATTTAATACTCAATAATAATTTCAACACGTTCGTTCTTTAATATAGACGCGGGTGCCTCGTTTCAAACGAGATATTTTTTATGATTATATTTTTACCCGATTAGAAGGAAGCATAATGTAATGTGATGAATCTCGTCAGGATTTTTCCTTTATGATATGTTGTCATATTCTAAACAACAACTGTTAGTTCAATTGTAAGGTCTGAAGTGATTTTATATTCAGTTTGTTAACATTGAGAATAAAAAGAAATGCACACAAATCAGTATTTTAAAAAGTAGGGAAACAAAATATGAGTTGTCATAAGTTCCATTGTGCCTTTAAGCACAATGGAACTTGCAACACTTGTAAAGTCAAGTGTGTTTCTATTAAAAATAGAAACACACTTGACTTTACAAGATCTAGAAACAGGCAAGTTAGATTGTCAACTTCCGGATGTTTATGCTCAATTTGCATCTTTAATGTTGCTATTTGGTTATAGATGCCCTGTTTTCTTCAAATGTGCTACGCTTGTTTATATTATGTCTATGTTGTAATAGTAAAGTCAATATAATCTAAATCTTAATTCATGTACACCATCTGTATTTAGATTGTGCAATACAACGGAAATTTGATGCTCCAAAATAAAATTCTTCAAAAAGAAAGTTAGAGCACCCGGACAGTGGCGTAACGTGGGGGGGGGGGCAGCTTGCCCCCCCGGACCCCAAAAAATCGGGAAGGAGAGCAAAAAAATGGGAAGGGAAGAAAGGGAGGAAGAAGAGAAGAAAGGGAGGAAGAAGAAGAGAAAGGGAAAAGAAGAGGGAAAAGGCGAAGGAAAAGAGAAAAAGAAAGAAAAAGAAGGAAGAGAAAAAGGAAAAGAAAAAAGAAAGAAACCATTATTTCATCCAAAAATAGGTGTTTTTTAGCTAAAATAAACAAATTTGTCCATATATTTTTGCGCGCGCTACGCGCGCGTTAATTTTTTTTCCCAAGCCAGTACAGAAATCGGGAAGGCTCTTGAGTCTTGCCCCCCCGGACGGTCAAAGCTGGTTACGCCCCTGCACCCGGACAAGTACACATAGATATCAGCAAATTGACCTGTCATTTACATCTAGAAAACACGATAAGCTCTCTTTTATTGCAAAAAAAATCCATTCAATAACACAAATCTTGCAAGGTGTAAGTCTCTTACACTTTGAGAGATGTAGCAATTTGTTATTTAAAACCCTACATATCCAATAGAGAACACACGATATTGAAAACTAAGATAGCAGGATTGTTGCTTTATCCAGAGCAATTACATAGAGTGTGGGTGATATCAGAGTGTTCGGCATATAGACAAGTATATCCCTTGGGTGGACCTATAGGAAGTTTGAATTGGTGTGTAGGTTAGGTAAGCGCAACAAATGGAATATAATTATGTCAGATTTGAATTTCCTTCAAAGTCTTAACGATAGTATTTGAGTCACAAGTTTAAGGTGATTAAATATGCGCCTTGTCATTTGAATATAGCTTGCATAATTTCTACAAAATGAAGTTATAAATACGTTTGAGACCCAACATTTCCATTTGTCTTAATAGGGAAAATATCTTGAGGCTCAAATAAAGTTACCACATACATGCACTCTTAAAAAAGTTGGGTTAAAAAGGGAACATGGTTGGCAGGTTGGGTTAAAGTTTGCACAATATTGGTTTATTTTGTACACAATCTTGGGTAAATGGTGCACGTTTTACCCAACATTGTGTCAAATTTTACCCAACCTGCCAACTATGTTCCCATTTAAACCCAACCTTTTTTTAGAGTGTGGAGAACGCTGACACTAATGACTTGACACAATCCCGGGGAAACAATCCAGTAGTCAAGTGTCGGAGTTTTGTGTTGCATAATACCAGCAAAAGAGCATCGATCAATCAAATTCACAAACCTTAAGAATGACATGTGGTGAAGCACATTGAAACTTTAGTAGAACGGGCAAAAACAAGCAATTTTGTTTCTCCGAAAAAACAAATTTCAAAATATAATGTTGATCTGTTACTACTATGCAACATATCAACATTTGCCCTGCCATTTGTTTCTAGAAAGCCCGATAAGAACTCGCGTTTGTGAAAATCCATTGAATAAGGTAAAATCTCACAGGGTTTAGGAGATATAACAATGTGTTATCTAAAACCCTATAGATACAATATGGTACACACAATATTGAATACTGAAAAAGCAGCATGTAAATCCTATGTAATTACAAAGAGTGTGTTGGTAATATCGCAGTGTTCTGAAATAGAGAGAGAAATCCCTCGGGTGGGTCCTTTAGGAGGGTTGAATTGGTGGGTTCATTTTGCATTTATGATGAAAACTCCCATACATATTTAGACTAGCTTGTATCTGAAAATATGTTGATATTACACCAAAGAAAAAAATTATGTTATAATCGTACATGTATAACTATATTTCTTTAAAATAAAAACAAAAATACCAAAAACAGCTCACACATTTAGAATCAACAAGAAAAGAAACCGGTATAATTATAATGCATCATGCATCTGTATTCTTTTTGCCTTTAAGTAACTCCTCTCTGTTGTAAGTAAACTATCACAATGTTTATAATACATGTGTTTTAAAAACTTTACACCAAAACAAAAACCATGTAATTAGACGGTTATCTTATTACACACATTTAATACTCAATAATAATTTCAACAATATGAACACGTTCGTTTTTTATTATAGACGTGGGTGCCTCATTTCAAACGAGATATTTTGTATGATTATATTTTTACCCGATTAGAAGGAAGCATATTATGTAATGTGATGAATCTCGTCAGGATTTTTCCTTTATGATATGTTTTCATATCTAAACAACAACTGTTAGTTCAATTGTAAGGTCTGAAAGTGATTTTATATTCAGCTTGTTAACATTGAGAATAAAAAGAAATGCAAATCAGTATTTTAAAAAGTAGGGAAACAAAATATGAGTTGTCATAAGTTTCATAATGCTTAAAATAGAAACACACTTGACTCAACAAGATCTAGAAACAGGCAAGTTAGATTGACAACTTCCGGATGTTTATGTTCAATTTGCATCTTTATTGTTGCTATTTGGTTAGCATAGTTGATGAGGGGAATACTAAAATATATATAGATGCCCTGTTTTCTTCAAATGCGCTACGCTTGTTTATATTATGTCTATGTTGCAATAGTAAAGTCAATATGATTCGTACGATTTTAGGGTCAATTTGTCTTTTCTTTGTGTTCTACATGTATATTGAACGAAGCACATTGAATGAATTTTATCTGATACAGAACATCAACGATAACCGTGTCCTTTGATAATGATACTATACACGATCATGAATCATGGTGTTCCAGATTTTAGAAACAGACAAGAAAAGACATTCATTTTGTCTTTTCTAGAACGAATTATTTATTTGTAAACCGTATACATCTAACAATTTTCACAATACGGTATAATACTAAGAGACAGCATATCTTTCAAATGTCCTTTGACACAGTTTCCATTTTGTTTAAATTGTCAAATTTAACATTAGACGTGATAGTATGGGTATTTGTTTCTTTAATTCTTCCCGTAACTCACTTAGTGTTGAACAAATTTTTTAGACCTTTAGTGTTAAAGCAACGCACACATAAAATGATAAAACACGTGGTCAAATATAGTGCTTGGTATGCGCTGGTAAAATCAGTTGCGTATCTATTCAATAATTATATCCACACTGATAAAATCCAATCATAAGGTGAAATCCCATAGATAAAGAGGTAAAGGAACGTAATATATAAAATCGTACACATGATAATGAAATCGAAGAGGCGGGATTGTTTGTATGTAAACCCTATGCAATTACATAGGGTGTGTTGCACAGCGATATTAATGTATTGATAACGTGCCAGAATAATGTTGAGCTAAGAACACATAACAAACAGTCTGCGCAAACTCCGAACACACTACAAATAGCTACAATCAGTCAGCGCAAATCCCGAACTGATATTCTGGCTTGTCCTTGATTCGTCTTTCATCCTTTGCAAAGCTCCGGGGCAAAGCTGGGCGAATCGATAGAAAACACACGTGTAGCTAAACTCTCTTGTAAACGATCAAATCAATCAAAAGATTGAATGCCTGTTCCTCTTTGCCCGGGGAGGGGTGTGCGTGGAAGATTACACAGGTATTGACTCGATGGGGATATAGAGCATCAAATTCGATCTTGTGCTGTGTGAGTCTCTCATATTAATAAATAGGCCTATCAAATTTAACCTGGCATCTTCGGATAGGGTCTATATCAAATTAATAAAGAATATTTGGGTTGATCATTATAGTGTTTTTTAAACTGTCAAAAATAATGCTTCTAACATGTCAAATATGCCTAGAGTGATCACTGCCAATTTGCAATCTCTTTTCACTCAGAATAAAATATTCCTCGTACAAGAGTGAAATTTCACTCCTTTCACTCCTTAAAAGAGAAAATTTCACTCCTTAGAAAATGAATTTCACTCGAGAATTTAACTGGAATAGAGAGAATATCACTCGAATAAGGTGGAATTTCAAAAAAGGATGCCTTATTAAGGCAGAATGAAATTCTACTAGTTTACATTACATAAAGATTAAAATTGTTAAAATGTTGTAGGCCTACTGCTATACCCATGAAACAGTTACATTTTACTATTTTTTGTAATAATTATTACGTCACTCTTACATTTGGTTTTAAATAATGTGTTTATTTGAAAAGATCGGCCGCGCATGATAGTGTAAACAGGTATGCCAGCGTTCGAATTAAGGAAAAAACAGAGTTGTCCGACGGACAACCACGTTGTAATTTTTGGTTGTCTGTCAGAAATTTGGTTGTCCGTCAGGCGCGGCGCCAGATTCAATAAGGTAACCCAAAATTTTTTTGACGTAGCTTTTCAAAACTGACAAGCAAAAAAAAAAAGAAAAGAAAAGAAAAAGGTCTCCCAAGCGCACAGACACCTACTTCTAATTTTTTTCAATAGCAAATTGATAAAAAGTCATATTTTTTATGGCGATCAGGGAATTGAAGAAAAATGCTCAAACATGTTACAATTTTATCGAAGGTTCCAGTTTTGAAATAAACATGCTAAGAAGTATGTTTTTTTTTACTTTGAAATATTATGGTTGTCCGCCGGACAACCACAGCATTAATTCAAGTTGTCCGGCGTAGATTTGGTTGTCCCGGACAACCGGACAACCAGAATTTCGAACGCTGGGTATGACAGATAGTTGTCTCGGATAAGACAGCATATCGTTTCACTCATTTTTGGTTTATAAAATTGATAAAGATCACCTGCGAAAACTGGCTCGCATGTGGTATACCCGAGCACAAATATCAGTTATCCCCCGGCCTCGTTTTACCCAAGAATCAAGCACCCGGCATTCAGTAACAGCTGTTATGTAATATCTTTGTAGCCCTTGAAATGAAATTAGCTCTTTTATGTGGCATTATCAGTGTAGCGTAATAAAATACATTCAATAAAATATTCATGCTTAATCACTCCATTTTAAACAGGCCGCTTAAAGAACAAAGACATTAGCTATTGATGATGACCATTACGATACGCATGAGTACATGGTTTCCTGTTTACACTAGTGACTAGAGTATCTTGATCTTGCTCAGGTCTATTAAATAATGGTAACTTTGCTTGCAGATACGGAAAAGAACGATAAACATCCAATTTAGTCGAGCAAAGTTGGCAAAAATAAAAATAAGTTGGCATTTGGCGTTGCTGCAAATGTCTTTAGTAAGGTGCCATCAACACTAGAAAACTAGCGGATTATCTGACAAAACTAGCCAAAAAATATTATTTCAGGTTAAAAATACCTTTCATTTTCATGAAACTAAATATTTCAATAAAAATACATGTGTTTTAAACATACAGAACTCGCTCAAATTTTAGTCGATTTTCTTCATTTAAGAATATTTCTGTTCAGTAAAGTGTTCTCAATATGTCTCTATGCATGAATAGTGATCGTTTTTCTGCATGAGGCAATTGGAAGCTAAGAAAATTATCTTGGATGTTCGGCAAAATTCGGAAATGGTACTGAACCAGTAGGATTGAGAACGGATGGCGTGCTATTATTTTGGCTGTGTGAATATCGCTGTGTGTTGGTGATACCACATTGTTCTTCATATCGTCATGGAGATTCTGTAACGTATTTTATTTGAAATTGGTATGCAGTGTAGATCATTGCACCAAAATATTGAAGAAAATGACACCAAATCATAATTTTGATGTTGTTTCCTTTGTTAAGTGTTGCAGTATAACGTTAATTTACACCATGCTCTTCTGCAAAGACGCCACTATGCCATGCTTTGCATTTGAATTATTGGTTGAATATGGGTTAAAGCACTGAATTTCACTAAAATATACTAAAATATACAACACGTTTGACTTTTACTTTCTACTCATTTTTATTAGATGAATTCTCTGTATGTCAACAGTAGTTAATTATAATATTTTACGGGGTTTGCTGATAATTTGTCGCTCCACTTTTGTGTCATGTGAATGCTATTTTCTTGAAATATTTTCTGTGCGTATTTTTATATGAATGCCTTTTCTTGAAATACTTTCTATACTAGTGACTAGTATGGTATTTTGGTTACAAGTCGCATGTGGCATTCATCTTTAAGTTTAGTGTTGAAATTTCGGTTTCACGTCAATATTTAATAGATTGCATTATTTAATGTTCCAAAAATGTTATTAAAATATTGAGTACCTAGCTCGAAAATAGCACACATCTTTTAAAATGCAAAAAACAAAAACTGCCCATAAAGGTTTTTTTTTATTAAGTGTGTGTTGCATTGTACAAGAAATTCTAAGTATGTGATGCAATATACAAGACATTTAAAGCACCATATTATGTGACATAGTTCTTTCCTTTTGTCAATAATGACATAGATTTTGTTCTTGAGTGTTTGCGACAGTACGTAGTTGAGTACCGGTTTCCGCAATTCCTTCCGCGCTCTTAATATTGTTTTTAGTGTATCACTACGTGGTACTATATACAATTCATTGCCATGCAAAAGGTATGCAAACATCCTCTTTTCGTTTCATGCATCCGGGCCGGGTACAACACAACTTGAATTCAATCCATTACGGTATATACTCATGAATGCAAATAAATGAACATGTGTTTTGACGTAATCACCAATATGTTGTCGCGCCATGTAACGAGCAATAATATCTATATGTTAAAAAACACCTCATATGACACGTGTTACTGTTCATTTTACCATCTGTACACGTTTGATAATGTTTTTATAAAAATAAGAAGCAAGGTAAGTCATGTTTTCAGAGCTACGAGCATGACTTTGCGATTGGATTCAAAGACAGTGTTGGTTATTTTCAATATTTTAAGACAGAAAATCTGCTGGAAATTCTTATTATTTTCTTTATTTTTTGCTGGCTATTTTCATCAGTTTCTTGAAAAGTGTTTTGTCGTACACACGATTTCAGATAATACGTTCCTTTACCTCTTTATCCTTTTGGTTAAATCGTACACACGATAATGAAATCGAAGAGGCGGGATTGTTATCATGGTTATTGTATGTAAACCCTATGCAATTACATAGTGTGTATTGGTTGATTCCACATTTTTCTTTATTTAATGGATTTTATTTGAAATTGGTATACAGGGTAGATTAGTACACCAAAATATTGAAGAAAATTACACTTAATCATAAATTTGATGTTGCTTCCTTTGTTAAGTGTTGCAGTTTTACGTTAAGTTACACTTTGCTCTTCTGCAAAGACACCAATCTATGGCATGCTTTACATTTGATCCTTGGTTGAATATCTTTATCCAAGATCCTCAAAGCTGATCTGAGATATTTAGCAAAAACCTCAAAAGCGGGTCTTTTTACCCCGGTTTACCCTATGTAATTAATGTTTTATTAATCATGTTTATATCTGTATTTTAATGTATACAGGGCCCTACTGTAAATCAGCTTTTGTTGAGTGGGTCACCTTGTCTAAATATTGTGAAATAAATAAATAATAAATATGGGTTAACGCAAATTTCACTAAAATATACAACACGTTTAACTTTGACTTTCTATTCATCTTTATTAGATGAATTCTCTGTATGTCAACTTAATTATAATATTTTACGGGGTTTACCGATTGTCGCTCCAGTTTTGTTTCATGTGAATGCTATTTTCTTGATATACTTTCTGTACGTATTTTTATATGAATGCCTTTTCTTGAAATACTTTCTATATCACTGTAAAAAAAGTTGTGTTAAAGTTGTGTTAAAAGGGAACATGGTTAACAGGTTGGGTTAAAGTTTGCACAATATTGGGTAAAATTTGACACAATGTTTGGTAAAATGTGCACCATTACCCAAGATTGCGTAGAAAATAAACCAATATTGTGCAAAATTTAACCCAACCTGTTAACCATGTTCCCTTTTAACACAACTTTTTTTTACAGTGTACTAGTACTAGTATGTTATTTTGGTTACAAGTCGCATGTGGCATTCATCTTTAAGTTTAGTGTGAAATTTCGGTTTCTCGTCAATATTTGATAGATTGCATAATTTAATGTTCCAAAAATGTTATTAAAATATTGAGTACCTAGCTCGAAAATTGCACACTGTTTTAAAAATGTAAAACAACAAAAAACCTCTCCTTAATGGGTGGTTTTTTACTCAGTGTGTACAAGAAATTCAAAGTATGTGATGCAATATACAAGACATTTTAAGCACCATACTATGTGACATAGTTCTTTCCTTTTGTCAATAATGACATAGATTTTGTTCTGGAGTGTTTGCGACAGTATATAGTTAAGTACCGGTTTCCGCAATTCCTTCCGCGCTCTTAATATTGTTTTAAGTGTATCACTACGTGGGACTATATACAATTCATTGCCATGCAAAAGGTTAAGTGTATGCAAACATCCCATTTTTGTTTCATGCATCAGTCAAGTACCCAGGGTCGGTTACCACACAACTTGAATTCAATCCATTACGGTATAGTACTCATGAATGCAAATAAATGAACATGTGTTTTGACGTAATGGACGTAATCACCAATATGTTGTCGCGCAACTTGTAACGAGCAATAATATCTATATGTTAAAAAACTCATATGACACGTTTTATTGTTCATTTTACCATCTGTACACGTTTGATAATGTTTTTATAAAAATGAAAAGCAAGGTAACTCATGTTTTAGAGCTACGAATATGACTATGCGATTTGATTCAAAGTCATGTCAGTTTTGGTTATTTTCAATTTGCCATTGCAAAAATACCCAAGAAAATTCTATTGAGGATATTTAAACATATAATTTTGTTTATATATTTAAATTATTCTTTATTTTTAATATTAGTATTGCGTCAAGTTTCTTTGCAATATATCCTTTATCTGAAAATGTGAAGATCTATTATAGCTGAAATGATTATCACCAAAAATTTAAGAATTGCCAAAATTTGGAATTACTACTAATCATGATTTAGGTTTACATATTTGTGAGTATTTTTTCATATCTTTCGGCTTGACCATTTGACAGAACTGGAAAAAACAACGATTTGACCGAGATTTTGCAAAATATTGTATTAATTCAGATCAACTGGACACTCTTTTTTGTTTCAAGATGGCTACAGTATTAGTCCTCGTCCAAAGAGCATCATCAGACTGACATTTTGTTGGCTTGTTGATCAACGATGTAGAATAGTCACGTGAGAGATAAAAATTTGTTACCAAGGCTAAAGATATTTTTAAAATAAATAAGTGAATGAAAACGACATTTTCAGCTGGTAAATTTCAGATCAGTTAAGGACCAAAATATAAACATTGGCAATATATCCACTCCACTCAGCCAGCGACTTTTCGGGTTTATTGGGTTAGGTTAGGCAGGAAGCAAGAAGGATTACGCCTATGCCTTTTTGACCTATTTTTCTTGGATTTCATCGATCAGAAGTTGTAGCAAAACACCTGCCAATCTAACTACAACGAAACGTGAATAAAACATTATATAGTAATGGTGCAAATTTGAACATATGCTTGGTTTATGCAAACCAGGCTTTTGCTTTTATTGATGGGCCTATTTATCAAGAGTATAATAAGATTTTGACGAGATTTTTAATAAATGTAATAAATAAAAATGTGTTGAGGTATAAATAGTATACCTATGTACACAAAATGGCATATTCAAGTAGAGATTATGGTAATAGCAGAAGTAAGCTTTTTATCTTGTTGTCATTAAGAATCCGAGTCAACTAGTCGTATATACTTCAGCCCACTCGTTTTGACTTTTGAATGTCTGTTTGTGCTTGTCATTTTGCAGGAATGATGCTTTACGCCATGTACACCGCGGTGCCTCAGTATAAGTCTACATGATCCCTATATATGACCATTCGGGGAAGTAAATTAGTCCATATTTCTCAAATCATAACAAGGTACCAAATCTTGCTGACTATTCAAAGGAATTTATTAACAATGATTCTCCATGTGCTATCAAAAAATTAGCCCAAAATAATACCAAAATTATGAAGAAGTCATGTAAAATATATTAATACGCAGTGATTCGGCCCTAATCAATCCTTACTAGTCTCTTTCACAATACAAAACAACCAGATCACAATGTTGAAGAATACAAGGGATATGCTATGGATCTTGTAACAGAGTCTGATTTCTTGTTGGATACTTCAAGGTTTATACGGTATAGTGGTCGGATATCGAAATAAACTAAGTTGGTCACGTGAAGTGATGAATCCAAAACATTAAATCTGCTACATTGTTCAATCCAAATTACTTGGCATTTATGCAGTGTTGTGCCCATGATTTTTTGAGTGGTGGGGCACAACCATCAGTTTCCCCCGAATGATCAGTGGCGGCGGAAGGTTAAAATTTTAGAGGGGGCGGCTGGCTGGAGGAAATATTATGTAACTTTGATAATGCGCGCGTAACGCACGAAAAAAATCTGTCAATACAGCTAAAAAATGTTTAAAAATCTTTAAATCCGCGCAAAACTTCGCAAATTTTGACTGAATATTAACAAAATACCTAAAATTTTTTATCTTTTTCATATTTAAATTATCAGAAACAAAGGGAAATTCAAGGTCTCACAAGCGCACGGCAAGTTTTTCAATGATTTTCAAAACATTTAAAACTATTTTTCTTCTCTTTCCTTTTGATTTTTTTCTCTTCTCCCCTTTCTTTTCTATATTTTTTGTGTCAGAACCCGAATGGGTCTTTCCCCCCGACTGACTCACAAAACTGGCCCCCCCCCCCCCCCCGCCCCCTTTGGGCACGCCACTGCATTTATGAGTAAACAAAATAGAGGGAAATTTGTAGTATATTTCCGTTGTTGCGTTTTGAGCAGAATTGTTGAAAAGTCGTGGGTTAAAATGCGTATGACACTAACTTGTGTTCTTGCAAGACACGTTCTTCGACTGCGACGAAAACTGGAGCAAAAATCTTGAACACAATAATGCTAACTGCGTGATAATATATGCGATTTTTTGGTCAAAACCGGTTTGTTATTATATGTAACACCTGATGTCAAGTTAGTGATGTCCGAAGTTTATTATTACCATATACGTCAAGACAAAAACACATTAAGATAAACCTGTTGGACAAAAATAGTCCCGAGGGACAACATTATTCTTACACTTTGCTACACAGAAATGAGGCTATGACATCACATTTCCGGACTGATGTACAAAAGAATCAGACAAAATGCTGATCCTTGTCTAGACCCAACGTATTTTCTTACAATATGATATGATGTTTACATGAGTTTTACTTTGATATATACATTAAGATGTCTCAGACGTGCTATCTTTTGATAATGGTCTCCCAAGGTCATGTGTATTTGGTTCTTTAAAACACATAAGATACTTGTATTTAGATAACATCCTACTTGTATTAAGATAATATCCGAGATGTTTTGAAATCTTTTAGAGACTTATGTGGTATGAGAAAAAAGGTCCAACATTATTTGCTATATAGGTTTCTTTTGTGTGTGTCTTCAGTTGCAATTTAATCAAAAATTACCGAGAATCTTTTCCAATATTGTTAATACATGTATGCATAACTACTCAATATGTAATTAATATTCAATTCATTTTTTGTCATTCTTTGATTTTAAACATAACCTCAAATATTTACAGTGGCTGCTTCATATACGATAATTCTCTTCATGTTTAACGGTAACTTGCTACGATTCAAAAAGGAACCTCAGCGGTCTTTAAAATGTCCATTTCTATTTTCTATCCCAGGATCAATACAGTGTAATAAGCATTAACCCTTACCCTCCAACGTACTACAAAGTACTACAGTAAGAAATCAATACGTCACAGACGGCGGATATAAATGATCAGGGAATTGCTGCCCGGGCAGGCCACGCTCGGTGGCTTGGCATAGGTGGACATTGGATCGGGATAGCGGGGGTCAGGGGTTCGAATCCCAGGGGGAACCGGAATTTTTTTCATGACGTAAGGGTTAATGGTTAGTTGTCAGAACACAGTCTTGTATACATTAAGTTTATTTATTCTTGTTGCAACAGGAGGGTACTACGAGTATGTCAATATTCTCAAAAGGAAATCGTTGGTAATCTCAAATTGCGTTAGAGTTGAAAATAAATACATTACTCGCATTAAATTACTGAAACAAAAGTGAAGAACTGATAACATCTATAGTAAGCAGAAATGAGTTTAGAGGCATTGTTAGGAAATTTAGAAGAAGAGGTCGAAGAGTTTTTTACGCGTTAGCAAAATTGACGAAGGAAAAGTTTCGAACGATCAAAGAATGGAATAACTTTTTTTGAAATTTACATCTATTTCAAATTACCAATTTGCCATATTTTTATTTCAAACAATGAATTTATTGATCTGATCCTTATTTATGTCTTATCTTATGTCTACATGGCACTTCTAGAATCACGTTGTCATCATCACGTCTTATTCTAGATCGTGTTTACACAACCTTAAGTCAACTATGAGGTGCCCAATGTAATCCTGGTCGCCAAACAGTTCCCTAGACGCAAAGTTACACAATGGCAGGTGAATTTTAAGCAATGTACTTGAAATGTAGCACAGATGTGCCACATTGTCTCTAGTCGTTGAATCGGTCATGAATGGGGCAACACCAAGAAGCTTTGAGGACCAAGATCAGAGGTTTGAATTACACTGGCGGTCAGAAGTGTTTGCGCACGCTTAAATAGGGGCAAAAACCTAATTATTATATCAAACGAACAAGACTCTTAAAAATCATGTTTTTTATCCAACTCGGAAACTAGCGCGTACTGGTGCGCGTGGACCAGGAACCTTAATCAGCTTTCAATTGAAAATGTAATCCGAATAAGGGAAGTGTACCACACATTTTGTATTTTATTCATATATACTAATGATAATCTGTCTTTTTTCTTTTGTTTCTGTTCCATGCTTTGCCTATGCTGTAATGGATGAATGATCTACATAGGTAAGTAAAGCTGAACTATGTTTGTTATGCTTACAATAACTATCTGTTTAATCTTTCCATACGGTATATAAACTTATTATGCCTAGTATCATAAATATGAGACCCACTTCCTCCAATTTTTTGAAAACTGCTACACATTTCAACTTATACTTTAGTTTTTCAAAAGATAGACTTATTTATATGCCTACACTGTAAAAAAATAATAGAAAAATGACGAGAAAACATTGGGAACAAATTTTCTGGGCCTACCCGAACGAATGCAAATAAATGAACAAGTGTCTTCGCATAATCACCAATATGTTGTCGCGCAATGTAACGAGCAATAATATCTATATGTTAAAAAACTCATATGACACGTTTTATTGTTCATTTTACCATCTGTAGACTGTACACGTTTGATAATGTTCTTATACAAATTTAAAAAAAAAACACCCTCATATTTTCAGAGCTACGAGCATGACCATGATGACTATGCGATTGGATTTAAAGTCAAGTCAGTTTTGGTAATTTTAAATTTGCCTTTTCAAAAATACCCAAGAAAATTCTATTGAAAGACGATATTTAAATAAGAAATTTTGTTATTATATAGTTATTATTT
>JXSR01S027411.1:4974-33166 GCA_000969725.1 Ophiothrix spiculata | reverse complement strand
AAAAAACATTGCTAGAATTGGTCCCCTTTTAGGAAAGCAAAATCTCTTCTGGCCCAAGGACTAAAAGATGTAATTTTTAAAGCTATAAGTCTCAGCTCTAAAATTAGACGAAAATATTGATTTTGTAAAAGGGTACTTTATATCAAGTATGACGTGTCAAAAATATATTATTTGTAGCTGCCCATTTCAAACAAGCTGCAAATGCAGCAAACTTCATTTTGCGCTACATGTGAGAATACATATCAAGGTCATAATTTGTCGAAATTGATTCTTGACAGATTTACAATCCTTATGCTTGCTTCAAACACAAGCAAAGTTTAATTTCAAAAAAATGATCGGAAATATGAAATATATCTGTAATATGTGACCCGTCATATCGAAATGTACCTTAAGGTCGGCAAAATTAAAATTGATTTTTTGCTCTCATCTGAAAGATTATATTTTAAACTTTAAAATTACACCTTGCTTTTAGTTATTGGATGTTCGATTGCAAAGCTACATTGAAATTGGTAAAAGGCATCGGTCTGATTCAGAAAACTATCGTTCTGAGAAAATCAAGTTTAAAGTTTCTGTACTGGTAAAACTTCAATGGGGATAGGATTTTTATATCGATTTTTAAAACATTTGTCTTATGTTTTGGATGTTGAAACCTGATTAATATGATAGAATACACTTCAAAGGTAACATTTCTGATGAAATTTGAAATTCGACCTTGGACGTGATTTTTGATTATGCTCAGCTTCAATGGCCCGTATCTCGTAATTTACTATGCCGGTGTTAAGGTACCTTTAGATATGACGGGACACATATTTTGAAGAGAATCAAGAGAAATTATATGGCTTACTATTCGTTGACAACCTTTGACGAACCACAGCTGAACTTCTGTAAATCGAGTAAGTATTAATTTTAAATAAGTGTCAGTTTAATCCTTATAACATATTATTTGCAAATATCTAAAAAGTGAAAATGACAACAGACTGCATTTACGACTGGTTGGGATGTCAACAAAAAGTCAATAAACGTCTCAGAAGAACAGAAATCTCCTTTTTGAAACAGGAGCATGTAAAATAGGTTCAGGAAAGGATTGTTGGCAATTTATAACATGTCCGTCTATTATTCAGCATTCTTTCCCACCTGTAAACTCACTTTACGAGTTTAACCTAATCTGACTCAAAAGGTTCATGCTTTAGAAACACCTTTGACAAGTGTTTTAAATAATGCGTTGTCATCGCAAAGCTTAAATAAATTAAATTAGCCAGTGACTTGGTTCTAATTATACTTTGAACTGAGAGGTTTCATTTGGTTGAAAATCTAATCACCCAAAGACCACCCCAACCCCCCATTTTTTATTGTCGCATTTGCTCTCATCGAAGACTCCATACATTTGTTATATTTTTCTCTCTTCAAATGCCAAATTTCACTCACCGAATGAAAAACAATAATATTATTGTGGTCACACTCGATGACCCCTGACCCCACATTTTTAGACCTCATATTTGTGTATTTTTCTCTTACCCAATGATTTCTCATTTTTTGAGCCTGTGCTCTAAATGAATGCCCCAGCCTGTCGGAGTGCGGGCCTTACATCCGTATCCGTACAACCCGGACAATAGGAACGGGGGACTTACATTCCTGCTGCACCGGGATTTAATCTATATGATCTAAATTCGTGTAACACTGTTAGAAACCTTGTATCAACAGTCCTAAGTAATTTATGACAGTTATTGCTGTTTAGTAACAATATTTGCTCAGCCAAAATCCACAAAGTAATAAAGAGAGTGCTTGATAGCGTAGGATGATGGGGTGATCACTGATAATTGATAGACAATACGATGGATATAAGAAGGAAGATGCCTTTAAAGTTCACGTTTCCTACTCAAAATTGGAGTAAACTAAAAGAGACGCTGTCAATAAGCACACCGTTGAAAATGACATAGATGACGCGTCGACGATAAAACGACGTGATCGATAGGCTGGTAAAATGATTTAATCCGTTACATTTTTCTAGAATTGTTGTGTATCAGTTTATTTATTGATACAAACTTCATCCTTTTACATGTCGTGCACTAATTTTAACCATTTTATGGTAGCATAATAATTAATAGCTTAAAGGTTTTGTGAATCCCATCTCCATGTAAACAGTAAAAACACGGCGTTCATACCGAGTGAGACAATAAACGTGCTCAATTTGAGCAGTGCCTTTGACACTGTTTGTCATAAAATCATGATTGACATATTGCAATATGAGCTTGGCATACGGGGCAAGGTTTTGGACTGGTTTAGATCCTACCTATCAGACAGGACCAGCAAAGTAAGCATTAATGGGACGTTGTCGGATCCAACAAAACGCATGAATGGAGTCCCGCAGGGTTCCATTGTTGGTCCTACCGCATTCAGTTTGTATGTATTACCACTTGGTAATATCATCAGGAAATTTGATTTGTCTTCCCATATGTATGCTGACGACCTTCAACTGTACACTAATTTTGACCCAACAGACCCAGCTTTCATTGTTTTCGCCCTAGCATCTCATCATGTATTTATGCTGTCAGATTTTGGATGAGAAAAAATATGCTAAAGCTTAATGATGATAAGTCTGAGTTTTTTGTTACCACCACTGCTTATCTAACGCATCAATAATAGTTACATTACTCCTGCTGATAGCGTCCGTAACCTCGGTATTATGTTTGACCCACTGATGACAATGTCTTCTCATGTTAAAACTCTCTGCTCAAGTTTTACATATCAGCTTCGCAACTCGCAACATATCTCGGATACGTAGATTTATTGATCACAGCACGTGTCATCTGGTTATTCGGGCACCTATTTTTTCCAGATTGGACTATGGTAATGGTATGCTACTTGGTTGTAAATTGTAATAGGTCTGATCTCAACAAACGTAAGCGTATCCAGAACTGGGCTGCGAAGTTGATATGTAAATCCCTGAAATACGATCATGCTAGCTTGTGCTTACATGAACTTCATTGGCTCTCCATAAAGAAAGTAACACCTTCAAGATTTTATGCATTGTTTACAACTGCCTCAAATACTGCACCTGAATACTTCTGTGATCATTGCATCTCCCTTTATCAACCTGGTAGAGCAAATCTGCGCTCAGCATTAGAATTCATCCGCCTTACTGAGTATGATACCATCAAGAATCTTAAGTCGACTGAACGCTGGACATTCTCGTTTGTTGCTCCCTGCCTCTGGAACAAGCTCCCAGCTAGCATGAGATACTTCAATTCTGTTGCTTCATTTAAGAAAGTCTTGAAGCATCATTGTTTGCCATCCATTTAGTTCTGCTTTTGGTTTCTTTGTATTATAGTTTTTGCCTTTTATTTTCATATGCGCTTCGTTCTAGATGTAGCAGCGCTTTATAAATGCAAATATGTACGGTATGTATGCAACACTCGAAATGGGCGCCATATTTAAAGAACAAGATGAACAATAAACAAATGATAAAAAATGGAGATAATTGATAAAGGCGTTCTAAAGATATGCTCATTTTATGAGGGTGGTATAAAATCATTTCTGTCCAACTAGCGAACATTTTGATCATGTGTCTCATAAGGATTGAATGTGACAATGTCTTTTTCTTACAATTTGCTGACCCTGAAAAGACTTTGATGGGCCTTTAAAAGTGTCATTTGGTTGTGTTAAACGATCTTCCATCTTCATGGCCTCCATGAAACTTGATACACATTTTAGGTGTTTGCAAATTGCCAACGAGAGTTGTTTGGCAATCGAATGGCGGAATTGGCCGGGATAATATATTGATTGATCAGTCAGATCTCCATCTTTATTGGACTTTTGTTGATTGAGCAGTTGAGTACAGTCTAACAGAGAATTTACAGACATGAGTCATCCAGTCATTCTAAGCTCTTTCTCAGCTGCAAAATTACTTATACCTGAATCTAGCCCAAGAGAGGATAGACGTACGATATACGGAGACAAGGGCCAAGAGGTGTATCAAAGTTTATGGAGGAGAAAAGCTGGACTTCAGTCACTATTATTTAACAAATGATAATGTTCAACAAAATTAAATTTAACTTATAAAGGCCCACAAAGGTCTTTTTAGGGTCAGAGAGAAGTAACAATAGGGTAATGTCACATTCAGTTCTTATGAGACACATGATCAAAATGTTCGCTAGTTGGACAGAAATGATTTTACACCACCCACTTGTAAGCATATCTTTGTAACGTCTTTATCAATTATCCTAATTCTTTCGAAATTCTGAACATAAATCCATGATCTTTATACTTAGAAACAAAAGTTATTTGTTTAGTTTTTATCTTTTTCTTTAAATATGGCGCCTTTTCAACTATTGCATTTTTATTGCTCACTCGGTAGATTATCATTTTCAAAAGACAAAAAGCTGATCACGTGACATTGCATTTGGATACCCTACCGGAAGTATTTCTTTTTGGTCGTGTTAAAATTTTCGAAATAATTTAAATGTGTCATTAGACATGCATGTCTTCACCTCTCAACAGTAATGATAGATATTTTTTCTTTCTCTTTCACTTCTGGAGATATACCCTCCAGTTGCATAAAAAGTAACGTTTTGCAGTACATTCGACAGTGATCTTCGTGTTTAAAACGAAAATAGGTAGGCAATGAAAAATGTATCAATTAATGAAAAGAAATTATACGAATGTAAGCTAAACCAATTTACTGTACAAAAACTGTTATAAAATGTCAAATTGAAAATGAAATGTTCTCATCAGACTGAGGCGTTGAAGTGAAGGAAATGATATATATTAACCCAAACATGAGCATGCCTTAGATATTATGTTTAACCATTAATGTCTTTCCACATCAAAGGAAATCTAAACATATGATAAGAAAACGCGGGTTTCCGAAATATGATGGCTTAATTTCCCGTACATAAACTATAATAGAAATTACTGTATGAGTTTGAATAAAAGCCTAGTTTGAAGAAAACCGTTTATTTTCATTTAGTAACTGACCAACGCGACGTCAATAACCGATATAAAGTATTGGCTATAATTGGTCGTATGTCATTTGTTGGAATTGGGTATCTAATAGTTAACTGTCACAGCAAAACAACACAAATGTTCTGTATTTTCCAAGTCATATTATATTCAGGAAACAAACACACAAGGATAAAACCTAAAGGTCCGAATACCTTCCAAAATCTTTAGATATGTTTGTAACATATGGAAAGCACACCTTTATTACATGTTTTGCTTGCAATTATTATGTGCCGTTCAGGCATAGGACTAAAACCCGGGGTACCCGCCAAGCTAAGCTTACCCGGGTACAATTTTCATAACCGATTACCCAAGTGGGAAAAAAACTTAATGAAGTTGCTTAACCAGTCGCACTTAGAGGTAAAAATTTGATGTTGTCAGAAGATCACATATAGTTTATGATGATTATTACATACTTACACCACTGACCAGTATTTCGTTTAGTGAGTGTATTTTATGGAAAAGATGTACTTTTTATAAATGTCTGTATCTCAAAAACGAGCAGGGTGACCTAATTTTTAATTTAGATTCGTTATCAGCACAGATAAATCTATTTTTAAGAGAAACAATAGAGATATTGCATCTGTGAGAAAACACTTTAAATGTAAAGTGTTGAAGCAATGACTTGCGCAAAAATCGTAACAACAAACAGATGCAGTATTTTTTGATATTTTTCTTATTTGTTAACTCTAAGACTCTGCACTTGACATAGTTTCACCGCAGCACCTCAAGAATTTAGCTTAACATGCTTAATAAGGCATTAACATTTTTAATATTTACGGCAATATGCCAATATGGCGCATGTTTCAGGATCAAACGCATCACGTGCACTAAACACAGCAAATGTTCTTTATGATCTACCTGCCCATTTGACCCTCTCTCGGTTCAAGCCCGTAGCCAGGGGGGGGGGGGAAAGGGGGGGTCGCACCCCCCAAAAAAATGACAATGTACAAAAAATGTCCACAAAAATTCCTAAATTTTCACCAAAAGAACACTTAAAGCACCAAAACATGTAAATGTAGGCCGTTTTCTTAATAAAATACTACACAAAATACTTGAAAAACTACTGAAAAACTTTTTTTTTTTTTGCTTGTCAACTCTTAAAAATTAGTTTTGGGTCGACCAAAACGAAATTTTTTCCTCCAAAAGGTCCGCTTTTTGAAAATCCGCACCCCCTTTCAAAAATCCTGGCAACGGGCCTGTCTCAGTTTTTATTTTTATTTGAGATTGCAGCATTGTTGTTTCAACGGAATCTAAGGTTTAGTCTGTGCGGTCTAAACTTTACCTGTCTAAAGGTCAAGTTTAGACCGTTGGTTTTAGAATTTGAACCAAGGCTAGATAAACCACCTTTTGTACAAGGGTCTAAGTTTGGACCACGTTCTAAACTTATACCGGGCTTAACCAAACCAGGTTCAGGGTTAGACCGGGTCTAACTTAGACCTCTTTTGTGCATACGGGCCATAGAGTTAAATTTTGTTCCTGTATTAAGAGAGCATTATGTACTTTATGTACATGAAAAGAAGACATCAGGACCTTCCCATAATGCCTCGCTTCCAATGGGTTTTCAATGGTTTTTTTGTATGGGATGTGATGAGAGGGTTTAGGGATGAAACATATCGGAAATGCAAATTAAGGTCGAGGTCTGCTAATTATGCTATGTTTCATCCCTAAACCCTCTCATCACATCCCATACAAAAAATCCATTGAAAACCCATTGGAAGCGAGGCATTATGGGAAGGTCCTAATGTCTTTTTTTATGTACATGTATAAATAATCCTTTGTACAATTAGAAAGAATGATTACATGAAGCTCAGAAAATTGAATATAACATACAGTAGATAGATATAAATGTGATTTCTTTGAAGAACGGTATGCTCTGCAGAGAACAAATAAGATCTTATGCCAGTTTCTAGCTGTTTAAAAGTATTTTGATCCTTTTTAAATAAATGTCTAGGTAAGCCGTGCTGCATTTAAAAGATGCGCTGGATTAGTTCAGCATCATCTCAAAACTTTCCCCAAGCAGTTTGAGATTTTTGCATCATTTGAAGTATTAGCGGTAGTAGTGACAGCATGCAAAGTTTCATTGACATATTCAAACCCTATTTATCAAAATATTTAGATATTCTTTTATTTTCTGATTATCGTTGTCGACATCGATAAATACTGCCACCTATATTTGAATTTTAGAAAATGTCTTTTCAGGAGATCTAATGCAAATCCAAATTTCTTTTTGATTTATCTGCAATCTATGAGGAACGTTTTAAAAACAAATCTTTGGGTTTTTTGATACATATCATCAATAAATACGTTTAGAGAATAGTCTTATACCCAAGATCAACAAACAAAAATAAATGTTTTGACTTTTCCTTTGATCAACATATTAAGTGTAATCATCCACACCAAAAAAATCCCAATTTTGTCCACACATTAAGTTGATACAATTATGGCCTCCATCCAATTCATGATTAAAGAATAAAACTCCATGCTTCGAGCGAAGACGAGATATTGTTTTTAAAAGTAATACCAACTGTAATGCAGAGTCAATGTAATACTGTTCACCTGATCGAGTGGGAACATTACAGTTAAACACCTGATCTCAAATAAACATGATTGAAATCACCTGGGACAAGGAATGAGGAAAAACAGCACAGGAACGTGTCGAGCCAATTTGCTAAATTTGGATTGTAACCAATCTAATCATGATCATTGATTGACATACTTTGTATTCACACACTGTCGGTGTTTCTTTTGAAGACTAAAGATTTATGGTAATTTCAATAAAGGTTTTGGTGATCTTAAAGTTTAAAAAATTAAGGAAATTGAAGTTTTAATTCTTGGTCTTATACTACTATTCTCTATAAGCATTCAAAAGTTCAAACACACATTACTCTACATAATTTGAATTATAAAGGGTGTCCAAAAAGTATCTTCACTACTTTAAATCTAAAAAACATAACAATTAAAAACTTAACAGCGCATTGCAAAGCCAAATTCATATTTTAAAGCTAGAAGCAGTTTATAGTCATTCTCAAAATATTTTAAGCTAGAAGCAGTTTATAGTCATTCTCAAAATATTTTATATATTTATATTTTTCATATAACATGTATTTAGAACCCATGATTTGCGACACCATGTTTTGTACTCCATTTGTCTTTTCACTTCGGGCTGGGCTACACACTACCCATCATCAATGCACACAGGACACATTAAATAATCATTAGTATCAACCAATATTTGAATTTAAAACATTGTTTGTATAATGTAGAATGTTATAAGATGGCCGTGTGTATGCCTTGTCGCAGATACCGGGGCTTGATCTGTGATGTTGTATTTGTCAGAATACGTGATTCTTGCAGTGGAAATACTATAGTAAATTATATGAATCAATGGACCTTTATTTTAGTTCACTTATGTTCATGTAAAAATAAAATTTAGAGTAACAGATTATTATAGCTTTAATGCATCATTCAAACTCATCTGCTCTGTTTCGTGTCAATAAGGATTATTGTCAAGATAGATATAAAGTGCTGCCCATTTCCACATTTAACAGCCTTTTTTCCCGGAATAAAACATTACGATGATCCTCTGGATAGTGTAACTTTATAGAATCACCATCTTATTATATGTCTGTCTTGATCTCGATTTAATGAACATGAAAACATCCTTATCCTAATTTACTCGCCTGAAGTTGTGTTCCCACTATATGGTTTACAACCGGTCCTAACTTACTACCGCTTATTTGTAATCGGATTAATTGATCTGTATTTGAAATATCATAGGAATGCACGATTGTATCCAAGAAAAAAGATCTTGCAATGTCATTTATTGGCTCCTGTCAAATTTGACGTTTATCTACCCCAAGACAATGGTAATAGACACATGGATGCCTGCAACTAGAGGGGTTGGATGCAACGGATTAAAGAAAGAACGCAGTAACTGCATAGGTAACAGGCAAAAGATACCTTCTTTCCCCTTTGAACAGCCTCTGAACCAAGACCTATGAAAGTTCACTTCTGGCACTGGATACATATCTCAGGTTTTATCTTATATTTTAGGACTAAGAATAGAATTGTACATCATTTCCTGTGGGATCGTTTTTTTTTGTCCTCACTTCCATTGCTATTATACAAAAATGTAGTTCATTGTATCTCCATTGTATGGCAATTTTGTCATAAACTTGAATGTGTGCAAAATATAAGATTAAAGGCTTGGGACATATCAAGAAAAGATAAATAACCACTATGTGGAATGCACTTCTTAAATGACTACCTGTGCGTTGGTATTTCTGTTGTTTTAGCATAATAATAAATAAACTAAATAAACAAGTAATTAGCAGAAGAATGCCTCTAATCAAAGTTATTACATAATACCCATTATTTGCCAATGATCCTGCAGCAACACATTGGATGCTAAAATCTGCTTACAACACATCATCACAACCCGATTACTGTACCGATTAAATAATGATTGACACGACCATGATTGATTGACAGGTAAAGAAATGACACAGATATTCGCTAATGAAAATGATTCGACTCATCTGAGTAACGCCAAATATAGGCCACCGTGGCAAAAGGATGCATTGTCGGTTCGTACATGTCGCTCATTTTAGAATATTTGATGTATACATCAGATATTCTACAATGAGGTACACGTAATAGATGACAACTACATCCTTTTGCCGTGACGGTCCACGAATGTCTGGTTTTTCAATGTAGGCTGATTCATTACTGGGCTGATTTCGTGACATACCTATACAATGGTATTCATAAATTACACTTCCATATGAAATTATTTTACCTAAAGTGTGGCTTTGATCAAATTAATTCATTTTCTTTTGACATTTGTTGCGTTTTGTTGCAATACTAAAGTACTTCGAGCACATTCTATTATATCTTTTATTCTCAAATATTTCCCCTTAACTATGTAAACCTGTTTTGTTATGATTGGCTATGATAAGGCAGCAGGGCATACGTGTTGTTACAGCTGCATAATACATATTTCTTGGGTAGGTTAGCTAAAATAACAAGAAAATAAACTGCCAAAGAAAAGTTTTATCAAAATCTTTTAAAGCCATATCAAACAATATGTAAAAATATGGCACTTCGGCCATTTTGTAGACAATAAACAAACCCCTAAATACAATAATATATGCACCAATAAGACTTGTCTTTCAACCTCAGGAAAATAATTAGTATGGCACTTGTCTTTATTTTATTTCATTTTTGTTTTTCCTTTTTATTTGTCTGCTTTTTATTTTAATCGTTAAGACTATTTTACATTACAAGATACGCATATACGTATAAGGGCTATATATCCAGCACATTGGTTTTCAACAGAATTCAAAATTCAAAAGTGTTTTGGAAAGCCACTTTACGAATTATACTCATCATATGTTCATCGGTAGTTTCAATAGTGTGTTATTTTAAATTAGAAAAGTTCAATACTTATACCTCATACGCAGTGATTCGAGTCTTGTACTGTCTTTCATCATCATGATTATATGTTTATGGATACTAGTATGATTTTAGCCAGAGTTTCTTTACAATTTAAAGGGTAAGGGTCAAATTATAGTTCTTTTTGAGCTATCAAAAATATTTTGTGTAACAAGCCTTTGTTATCTTATAATCTAGTAATATAATTCCAATGTATCTTATAATCAATAACGGATAATTGGTGTTGTAAATCACCAAACATTTTCACAAAATACTCCTTAATGTGGTAGTATTGATTTTTCATCACCAAGCCTCCGTTATTAATAGAAAATACATTTGAACTATATATCAGATAATAAGATAACAAAGACTTGTTGCACCAAATATTTGGTAGCTCAACCAAATTCATGATTCACATTTCATCCACAAGGTCACCTCACTCAGTGTAAATTTCTAATTACTGTCGGGGCCATGACAGTAATTACAACACAGTAGTCTATGGGGATATTTGAAATGCTTGAAAAGCTTGTGAAAACGAATGGTCCAAATCAAGTCAAATTTTCAGCATAAATATGTTGCTTTTGTTGTGCTTTTATTTTTATTTAGCTAGAAACGAGGTGAGCTTTTCATCAGGACAGAATCTTGAATTGCATAGAATGGTACTGTCATACCACTATCATTTGGGAAAGTTTGAAACCTGCAACTCAAATATCTAACATTTCGAAATACAGTCATGCCTAATCATTCATCATTTTTTGAGTTGTCTAGCTAGAGTCTCTTCTGGGATATTCTTGAACTTGAGATTTTGCTAAATACAAAATAAGAAATGATAGGACAGTTTTCATATGATAATGTATTTTCAAACCAATATCATAAGCAGTTTATGAAACCACATTTTGGTGATGTATGAAAATTACCACAGTTTAACGTTGGATACGATAGCGAAATCAGTAAAACATTATTTATATAGTAGTTTGGATGCTTTAAAATAAATTGTTCTACAGGTATTTTTTTCTTGGTATTGGAAAGTCCAAACGAAGAGAGTCGCTACATGATCTTAATTTTCTTCAAGGAATGCACATTATTTAACTAGTTGATAAAAGCATGTACATAGGTGTAAGACTATTCAATGCTTTCAGTGTAGACTTAAAATAATTTTATAATTGACACTTTGTTCCACTGGAAGCCAGAGGAGAGTATTCAACAAAGGTAACGACTCCATCGTCTGTCTGCGCAATAAAAGTGATTCTAGCTGTCCCATTTTGAAGACGCTGTATGTAAAGGACAAGTGTGATGGAACAGAAAGAGAGGGTCATTACAATCAATAGAGGAGAGGACAAGCGAGAGGACAGTGTGATGGCATGCGTCTCTGTCAATTAATTTTCGTTATCAAATGCCTGCTAAGCTGACTTCAATATATAATATCCCAGATACAGAAAAAGAAAACATTGTGTCAAACTTCGGCAATTAAATACAAACTAAACTAAAATATTTCGCAGATGTCCAAAGACAAATATCCAGTCCTTATAATTGAATCGGATATATTTCATTGACATGGTATAGTATGTGACAATGAGGGAAATTAAATGATCACAAAATGTCATATCTTCCGCAATGGATAGCGACATGGAAATCCTTTTGATCTTAGTAACATAAAAGCCAGAAGGAATGAGATTGACTCATATCTTTTTTCAAACTTGGATGACAATTATAGAAAATGCAATTACTAGTATAACCAATGAGACTAATTATCATTACCATATTTATCAAATAAAACGATTCTGCAGCTTATACTTGTGTTATATATATTCTGAATAAATGGGACGGCCAAGTCCAGTACAAACTACAATCATTGTCACAATAGATTGGAGCAAAATCAAAGAGTCGCTGCATTATAATGCCGCAATTGTGTTAGTTTCAAAACACCGATATGCCCCTTCTTGGCCAGTAAGGCTAAATCATTTCCGAACCATATCTAAATGTTGGTTCCCTTCCAGAAATGAAACTTTTCTTGATGGCCTGAATTTTGCTTCATCAATTTGACAAATACTGTAGTTTGAGGATAAAACAAGTCTAATCTCTGTTGCTACTTTGTAGATCGAGGCTGTACAAGAAGCGTGATTTATTAATGCAATAAACATTGCTCTCCACGGGCATGTATCATATACTATTTCCTAATCTTGATCCTTGTAATGCACACAGTATGATGTTAAGAGGACATCAGTCGCCACAATGTGATTCCACACTTGGGATGAGAACTAGACACGACAATAGTTAGTAAAACTTGCACTATTTTTCTACCTTTTTACAACAAGTGTCAAATTTTAATGTAGCATATTTTTTCAAGTTTTTTACTGACTTGTTCTTTCAGGGTATAAAAATGTATCTTGTCAAACTTATCGATATCTGAGTTGTTGGTTTTTTTCTCGTTTAAAATGGCATGTTCTGCAAGAATACTTTATTACCTTTAGTTACTGTGAAAAATAATTCCAAAAAGGCCATCATTTTGTCAGAGCACCTCAAAATATGACCCTTAATGGCGTAATTGTTGATACTAAATTCCACCCCAAAAAAACTAGAAAATGTATGCATATGGTGAGTTGAGTACCCTTACAGATTGCTCAAAATATATATATAGTTAAAACCTGTAAAAGAGTCAGTTTTACAGTATGCAGTAATTTTTACTGTACTTCATCAATTTGGCATACGTTCAGTATTTGCTACTTATGTACTTTATTTGTACGTTTGAGCTCTATACGGTGATGTGTGACAGAGCCTTAAAAATAATCCAGTCACATACACTTTGAAAAATTGTGTGTATCCATCAGTAAGTAGCATCGTATACTTTTTTCTGTGACAAATCGACACATGGGAATGGGCATTTTATTGAAGATGAGCAGTTTATGGGCAATGATCTTTTAACCTGATTATGCCAAAATATCAGTCTAGTACTTCAACATAAAAGACTGAAACGCTGTTTGAGAATATTTGGCATTACAACGACGCCATTATTACTTAAATCAAAGGAAATACCATGAATACAGGAGCTACTGTTTGGGTGACATTTTGGGCGGTTAGTGTAAATGTGTCATATTATATTTGTCAAATTCCAAGGAAAAGGTGGCAAGTCTAAACTATCTGTGAACTAGTTTATTAATTAAAATAACTGATGTCTCTTCTCTATTTTACTAACCCGATTTTAAACATGTACCTTTAATGTTAAACTGAGTGACTATTATAACGAAAAAGCTATACGACTAACGCAATAATTGTTGCTCTCCAAGGAGCTCCAAGGGTACATATCATATACCATTTGCTAACATAGATCTTTGTAACACATACAGTTTTAAGTTAAGGGGGAAATTGGTTGCCACAATGTGATATTCCGCTCGGGATTGAGAAGGAAATCTCTGGGAATTTAAGCTTCACGAAATCAACTATTTTATTCTTCGTAAAACTATTGAAATAGACATAAATATAACATACATACAAGGCAAATCTGCTCATTTTGAGTCTGATTAGAGCTAAATTTTATTGCAGACATGAAATGTCTTTTTATAATTTCCGTTCTATTACTAACTGATCTGATCTTATACTGTCTGACCAGTATTTGTCGATATCTATTACCCAACTTATCCAATGGCCACAGTGTCGCGCCAAAATCATTACCATTAAAAACACAATTCCCACGAAAAGTGCTAGCTTTTTTAAGAGGTGGTCATAACCCGCCATACTTGAGTATGGCTTAATGTCGCCGTTTAAAACGTTGGCAAAACTTGGGGATCCGTATGTAGATGCTACCTTCGTGGGCATTTAGCATACAGACACAGCGTTTTGGTTCAGAAACATTTGTGTTTGAACAATAGGGTGGTTTTTGTACCATTTCTCTTGATACGATGCTAACTTGCTAAGATACCAAAATCACAAAATTCATTTAAAGTATCCCAAGTATTGTATAAACGTAATGCAAAGTATAACAGAAAATGTTATTATAAAATTATTGTTTTTACCACTTTAAAGGACATTTAAACTTTTAGTGACGTTTCAAAAATTACCTTTAATTTATGAATCACAATATGGCATTGTACGCTATCTTAACTTAAACTCTGAGCAAGGCAAGTTCACTCATTAGCTGGTCTGATAACTGTTGCTCTCCTAGGGCTTACTATTTCCTTAATGTAATCCTTGGAGCGCAAACACATTGAGGTTAAGGTGGAAATAAGTTGATTACACTATGTAGTTCTACGCTTGGGATTGAAGTATAAATCTCAATAAATTTGTCACATGTTAACATTCTCAAATTCACTTTGTAACACATAATTGGATAAAATGTAACATGTATCATAATTTTCCTTTTGAACTGTTATTTTATTATTACTGAAAATCTCACATTACATTGTTACGCTAAAATCGTGGTAAACTCTCCCTAATGTATTGTAATAGTGTAACACATTTTAACGTTTCCTTCTTTGTAACCTTTCCGGTGGATCAATCTAAGTCTAAAATGAAAAGTTTTAAAGGATTTCGAATTTTCACAATTTTCTGTCGAAGTTGTTGTGTAATAGATTGGGTTACTGCAGCAAATCGGTGTAATGAGACTGAGTGGGGAATTCATATTTACCTCACTTCGACAGCAAATAATGCACAACATTCTATAACATTTTTCGTAAGAACTATGGATTGCCATTATTAGGATCAAAACAATTGCTTAAATTAGGTTGCATTTGGGACTGCATTCGGGTCTACAAAGACGTAGTTTTATGAAATGATGACAGGAGATAATTCATAAATAAGATAAGATAAATGAAAAATAAAACAATTTTATCACAACTACATGTATAATTGAGAACTCGAGAATAATGATATATTATTCATAAATAAGATAAAATGAATACAAAATTGAACAATTTTATCACAAATATATTTGAGAACTCGAGAATAATGATATATAATTCATCAATATGATAAGATAAATGAAAAATAAAACGATTTTATCACAAATACGTATATTTGAGAATACTGATATATCACACGTGCTGTTTTTAGTTACCAAAACATCAGGTATCAACGTTGCATTATCTCACTCACAGAAGATAATGCTTATGTATAAGTGAGATAACTTAAATACTAATACTTATTATCCAAAACAATTGCAGAATAAGGACATTTACAACTTATGTTTCCTAATTTTACAAAACAAGTTGTTGTTGGATTTCAAGCACGATTTCCGTTGATTCTAGTTTACATGTTGGAAGTACATTTTGCCACTTCCGTATCAAATATGTGATGAAAAAAGTACTCCAGTCATTTTGAATTTCTGTATCAACCCTGAAATTGCAGACCATATACAAGATATAAATACAATTGCCCTGATTTAGCAATGATCCCCATTGTCCTTGATACATGTAGGAAAGAAACTTTAGTTTGAATAACAATATCGCAAACCATTTCGTGTAGACGTAATTTTGTGCAAACACGTGACCAACTTTAGACTTTTCTCAAAGAAATAATGAAAATTTGGTACCAAACTGTAGTGTTTAATATCGTCATCGTAGATTTCAAATCATTTGTGACATATTTAGGGCGCTTATTAATCTCCTAAACTTGAGCTACTGTATCTCTTGTAATTAGGGAAATCAGGATACGGTATCAGGTCGCCCCAACCTGCCCGAACTTTGCAAGGTACAGATCATATTGCTGCGGTGGACTCTAAGTCGAAGGTCTTATTAGGTCAAAATATCATCTATATATATTCAACCATATTGGATAGGGTGGATGGTGAAGATCAATAAGAATGATATATTTTAAGAGCCAGTTGGGAAAACATCTCGGGCCTAGTTGATGAGTCTAAAAATGTAATTTAGCTTAACCCTAAAAACACTTTTCCTTCCAGGTAGGAGTACGAATAGAGTTCTCAGATAGTTCTTATAAGGACCTGAAGTTCTCTATAATATAGTAACTAAGGAAATGAACCCTTTAAATGGTTGTCAAAAATTAAAGAAGCCTGTTTGCTAGTTATGTATGATTATACTGCTTTACGTAATTAGCCAGAACCATTGTCAACATACTGTCTGTATCAGTCTCCTGTCCAGGCTTGATTTGCACCATGCTGTGATGTCTTTCTTTTTTGTCCTCGTCTTCGCACTTTCCCTGCAGTTGTATATATGTAACCATGTAGGGTCAACCAGCCTTTGCTTGTTTCTGACATTATATGGTGAATAAAATGAAAATGCATTTTGATTCATTTTAATTTCCCCTCATTTATTCTTGCAGCAAGTCGAGAAACAGCCTTCGTTTATGCAGTAACAAGCGCTGGTGTTGTCCATGCAGTAACACGAAAATGCAGCGAAGGTAATCTGACAGAATGTACATGCGATATGTCTAGGCAAGGAAGCTTCACCGACGAGGGTTGGCACTGGGGTGGATGCAGCGACAATGTAGCATATGGTGTAGAACTTGGCAGGACATTTGTGGACGCAGCTGATGTTGAAGCTGCAGGGAAATCTGGACAAGACAGAGTCAGGAGCAATATGAATATTCATAATAAAGAAGTTGGACGATTGATAAGGTTTAGGTTTAGGTTTATTAACATACATATATATATATATATATTCATTTATATAGCGCCTTTCCAATGATCAAAGCGCAGAAAAAAATAAAACAAGTAAACATCATATAAAAAGAGCAAAAAACAATTACAAATTATACATATGAGTCTTCAACATTTTCTTAAACATGTTAATATCATTTATCTCCCTAAGATCACGAGGTAAGCTGTTCCAAAGTTTGGGACCAGCAGATGTAAAAGCTGCATCACCAAAGCATGTTTTGGAAAAGGGAATATGAAGCCTTGTCTTGTCAGAAGTTGAACGTGTAATGTGACCATATGACTGGGATTTGACACGGATGCATTGTTGCAAGTAGACGGGAGCCTGATTATGAAGGCTTTTGAAAACATAAAGGAGGATCTTGTATTTTATGCGTTTATCAATTGGTAGCCAGTGGAGTATGTCCATGAGTGGTTTTGCACTATCAAGCCTATCAGCAGAGAATATTAATCTGGCAGAACGATTCTGGAGGACCTGGAGACGTTGAATATCTTTCAAATGAGAACCATGTATGAGAGCATTACCATAGTCAAGTTTTGACAAGACAAGTGATCTAACAGCATGATGTTTCGTGTCCTGATCAAGGTAGCGCCCAATTCTACGAATGTTGCGTAACTGAAAATAACCAGACGAGATAATACTATTAAATTGCTTAGTCATGTTCATGTGGGTATCGAAAATCACGCCCAGATTTCTAATGTCAGATAAGGGTTTAATAATTGCATTTCCGATTGTCAGTTCAATTGGTGGAAGCCTCTGATAAAAATTGTATACAAAATAAACTGTAATGGGCCTACAACTGAGCCCTGAGGGACACCATAAATAAGAGGTTTTGAATTAACGCTAATTACATCGCGGCCAAATGGCCGAATTGCATAATACAGTGAGCTCAAAATATACAAAAACAAACATCATTTAAACAACATGATATACAAGCAAAAATGACAAGCGGCAAACAACTGAGAAACAGGATCTCTCATAAAGCAAGTAAGTTTATGTCCATGTTGCTCTTAGACCTTAAGTTATGCTTCTGAAGAATCTTTAAATACCCCAAAACACACGAGAACAAAACCTCGAGGCTTCTGAATTTAGGCTTTAAGTTTGGTAAATGTATACATCGACTCTGTTAAAGTGAAAAGACAAGACTATATGAAAGGGTAGAGGATTTATGAGGATAATAGTGCGATGAGGTAGACCCTAATTAATTGGATACTTTGTATCTGACTAAATTAAGACTAGGTCGATGTTGTCATAATGAATCGTCCAATGAACTCTCCTTCCGCGATGATCTGCCATAGGTTAATACCACTTCCGCTTACAAACTATGCATCTGTTGAACGTATCCATCGATACAACGACGTCTTCAGGTGGATGCTCCTGCACATTCAGTGATGTCGCATCTTTTTAACATTAACGTCACTCTTAACCACCTCATAGAATTGGTCATTTAGGTTTTGAAAACAAATGACAGTTGGGTAGTTAGTTTAGTGTTAGGTTTAAAGTCTTCAGTGTAGAATTTACGACATGGTTCAGCCTTTTGTTCGTGTTTCTTAAACTTATTGTTTGTGATACGTTATTGTGTAATTATATTAATATTTTTATGGTATTAAATATCCTGTACAAAAGAAAACACATTCAAAGAATAGGAGTTACCCTAAAAGTGAATTGAGACAGTTTGTGGCAAAAAAAAGTTCACAAATTGTGGTAATTGTATTCGAGTTATTATCATGATTATCAAGTTATGAGTATTACAGATAAGATTGTTTTGTCAGTAGGTTTTCATTATTTTCATATATATAAGTATGAGAAGTTTTTCTCAAATAAATATGATAAAATCGTATTATTTTATACCCAACTTAATATTCTTCGTCAGTTTTCAATTTAATCAATTAAATCACATTGAGTTCAAAAAGATCGCCCACAGGCCATTTTGTTAGTTCCATTTTGATCAAGAAAGAACACATGAGCTGCACTTTTAGCAATATATTGCCTGTCTGCAGTCGTCCTAAACACGTGCCGATTTGGTTAATTCAGACTTAACTAACCGCGCCCAATGAGCTTTCCTATTATCGTTTCCGTTACATGAGCTTTAATGTTTTAATCTTGACCAGTAAAGGTGAAATTGAGAAGTAGAAAGTTAGGTGTTGAAAATTTGTTTTCTTTAAAACAGTAAACTTTAAACATGTTAAAAGAAACATTGGACACTGTCAAAACCAGCAAACAATAGGCGGGAAATTTCAAACCGTTGAAATGCATATTAAGACTATCAATGGGGTTTATCTAAGTGAGGATTAATAATCCGCATAAAGAATTCTTTATAATAATAAAGAGCACGGGAAAGTATTACATCTGATCCTAAATGGGTGGGATTGGTTGGTTTTTAGTTGCCGTCTTCGTCAGACATACGTAATAAGATCAGCTCAGTAAACGTTACTTGATGCCTGTGTGGACAACCATTCTGAATGAATGGTACGACAAATAAAACGTGTCATACTAAACGCCAATTTGCACAAAATTACACACGCTAAATGGCTCAAGTACCAAGTACTACAAACTACATGGACCAACAAGATTAATCAATATAACATTGTGGGAAATCAGGGGAAAAGGATGCACTTGTCGGATCGTACATGTTGCTCATTGTAGCATATCTGAATTATACAACGAGTATACATCAGATATGCTATAATGAGCTACATGTATGAAACGATGACTGCATCATTTTGCCGCGGCTTACGATCATAAAGCCAGGCATACACACAATTATGTTGACCAATCAAAGCAAACCAATCGCCGAAACAATTGACGTTTTCTAGCATTCCCTTTAAACACTTGTTTCAAATGAAACACGGAATACTGTCAGAGCAAAATACTAAAGTTTAATATAACACGAAAGTATAGCAACATGTCAAAGGAAAATGTACTGTACAGTATGTCCCAGAATGAAGTTATCAAGATTTCAACGCCACACAATTCAAAAACCAAATTATTTCCGACACTGAAATTTGGTAACAATCATGCCTGATGTCTTGACTTGCTTTGGTGTAAAAATAAAGAAAATCTATGCATTAGTTTTGTAGAAGTGAGCGTTTGAAGCTCCTCGGGAGTTTGGACACTTTTCCCAATTTGGGTAAATTGTAAAAATTCCACGACGATTTGCAGCTCAACCATGCAACAAAGAATGTCTTCTTTACAGACATAATCATGATAATATTTGTTCAATTATTAGTGCCTTTGGTTTAAAGATTATTTTAACCTAAATCTGGTTCCTTTTTATATGTAAAAATCATTTAATATATTTTATTAGGTAATCGTTTAGGAAGGTCATTTAGCGGGCCATTTGAAAGCATGCTAAAGGGCTGGTACCCTGGTAGCAGTGGTTGTAGGAATAATTCAAACCAAACACAACACCTCATTTGTGAATGGAGAAAAGAGTATCATGATAATTGACCAATACTTGCAAAGTGCAGATATTATTAATTGAAACAATGGAAAGATTTATTCAACATTTCCCATGTTTCCAGAAGCCAGATATCCTCATCATACGAGTAGCCTCATCTTAAAAATGTCAGAAAACATAAAGCTTATGGTATCGAAAGGAACTGCTAATAAGAAGCGTGTGGACGCCAGGGTAGAAGCCGAGTTAACATTCAGCTGACCTTTATTAAGACTCCAAGGCATCATCAAGGAGAGGCAACATGCGAAACAAAACAGAAATGTTGGTAAAGATGACATCCTTGCTCGCATACTTCCACTGCAAATTACCGCTGGATTTTACGACCTCTTCAAACTGGGAAAAGTGTCCAAACCCCTCTGCAGCTTTAAACGCCCACTTCTAGATAATTAATGCATGGATTTTCTTTATTTTTGCACGAAAGCAAGAAAAGATATTAGGCATGACTGTCACCAACTTTCATTGTCTGGGATAATTTATTTTTTGAAATATACGGCGTTGAAATCTTGATAACTTCATTCTGGGACACACTGTAGATTAAGATGACATTGCTATTAAATGATAAAGATACATATGAGTTGAACATTTCCTGTTTCTGTAACACCCTGCGAGTTATAGGATAATTATTAATATAATTATTGCAATGTTTTAAATGTTATTACTTTAAACCTTTTATGTTACAATAACTTCACTAAAGAATTACTTTCAATCTTTCTCGTATATAATTGTTAGCAAAGCAAAAATGTTTGAATATTTATACATTATACAGTGTTAATTTGTAATATATTAGAAAAATCGTAAATACTGAGAGCAATGTCCTAGCCGTAACTTCCGATCTAATCCCATATTACCCTACACCAGAAGAGAAAAGGTTGTAATGTACGTGGTGGGACATGAACAGGTTAATTTTGAGCAAACTCAATAAAATGTAATCGACTTGGAGTTATCTCATAAACAATTTCGTGTATGAGTAACTCACAGCACTTCAAAAATGTAAACCCAAGGTGTTCTATGTGTACTTTTTGATTGCCGAGCCAGGAATGTCATAAGGAATGACAATTTTGGGTGTGTATGTGAATTTCCGCAGTGAGTCGTCATTCTTCTCAGTTCATTGTAGCCGAGTGTATTAGGGACGCACCATTAGACTTCAAGGGGGGGGGGGGGGGGCAGGAAGTTTTTTGAAAAAAAAAAACTTGACCCACCCAAAGGTGAAAAAAACAAAACTTGACCCACACACAGGAGAAACAAAAAAAACTTGACCCACTGGGGAATGAAAAATGCCCCATCTACAACTAAAAATAAAAAAACTTTGCCTCATCAGACACTAAAAAAAAAACACCTTTCCCTGCCAGGCTGGAGAAAAAAACAACTTGTCCTAACCCAAACTTCCTGCTCCCCCCCTTGAAGTCTAATGGTGCGTCCCTTAGGACTTTTCAGCAACAAAAGAAAATGTTCGACATAACTTGACTCAAATGGTTCACCGTAGAATTGTGCTCGAGTTCTCTGAGCAGTCACGGTGTGCAGTCGTACAAATTGCGACACAACTGCGTAACATAGTAGCTTTGGTTAAATTTTAAATGGTACTAAATGCAGAGCCATTTCAAAAGGAAAACTTAAAACCATCTTCGATTGTCTTAATTTCAAATTCAACCTTCATTGACCAAGATCAAACAAAAACATTAACTTTTTTGTATTTAAAGTCATATAAAAGAAATTCCCAATATAGTGAACTCAAACGGGGAGATCTCGGAGTCGGTGTGCCCATCCTTTTTGGCAGACAAAACAGCGTGAACTTATCATAATATCATTCAAAATCAAACCCACATATTAGAACAATACTATTTGTAATTCTACATGTAGTATCAAGCCTTGACAAAAAAAAAAAAAAAAAAAAAAGACGAGGTTCGGCGAAAAATGCGTCAACTTTTTCGAAGTAGTCTGTTGACACAATTTTGAACTTCTTCATGGAAGTGGAAGCACTATTCAAGGTTCATGTTTATTTCGTGACTCTATTCCTCATTTACGCCAAATACTGTGGTATTCTGACATGTGTAAATAGGAAAGAAAAGGTCATTAGCCTTAAGGATATCATTCTACTCATTTTCTAATTACATAGGAAATTAGTTGATTCTATTGCTATGATACGTCTAATACTTCCCAAATTGTCGAAGAACACCTTTAGTCTGGCTTACATTGGCAATTGTGTTACTGACTAGTCAAATTGGTCAATACGGGCTGTAGCAACGTACGTCCTCCACAAAAAAGAGCCAGGGGCAATTCATAATCCATTTTCATCCTCAAGGTTACTTCTATCAATATTGAGTTTTCTAGCTGGTAAGAATCCTTAACTAGTATATGTTACAAACCCAAAACCATTCTTCCAAATTTACTCGTATCTTAGGGAAAAGTGAGAAAATATGTAATTTTCTAAAATTACAACACATTAGCGTATGGGGATTTTGAAAATGCTGAAAAGCTTATAACTTGAAAACGAGGTGAGGTTTTTGTAACATCAAAATCAACAATTGCACCTTTAAAGGCAAGTATAAATGCACAGTGATAACAAAACCGTATCCAGTAGTTGTGGCACATCAAACAAAATATTTGACTTATTAATCACAAAAGTTAATGATTTGATTGGGTTAAACAGCTGTTTAATATTTTCAAAAACAAAAGAAGGTTTTATCAGTGTAAATATTTGAGTTTGCTACCGCAGTAAGAAATAAACCCGGTTATCAGTGATACATAAAGTGGTAAAGTGGATCCTCTATAGAAATCCAGGGCCCAAATTCATGAAACACCGCTAAATTTGACAGCAGCAAACAAGAGTTAGCGGTGTTTCATGAATATGGGCCCTGGAAATCAAAAATCTTGGAATTATATTAAAAAAGTAATACTTGACATACGAAGTCCTCAATTTTCTAGATAAATTGCAACCACGATTTGTTTGATTGTCCTTAATGCAAAAACAACATTGTCTTATTTTTGTCTTTTCTTTTTTACAACCATATTTAGTACCTCAACATGACTTTTTTTGCTACCTTTTCTTTTCAAGAAACTTTTGACACAGGTATTAATTGCATCAAGTTTCTTAATAAATAAAACCACGATGTTTTTATCATTATTTCTGAAAAGTTGCCCTTCAAAACATACTGAACAGTGTCATTCTGATATTTTGTTACTTCCTAGATAAATGTAAAAACCCTAAATCAATGTAAACACGTGTCTTGAGTTTTGAATCAGAATCAGAATGCTCCTGGTACTATTACAGATATCTGTCACAATCAACCGATGCCATCATATGCGGCTGCGTTATTGATTTGAAATATATTTCCTATTTGCTTGATGAAATTTGTATAATTATCATGATAGGAAATGTAAAATACGCCTAAAAACTTGTTGACATGAATTTGAATTTTCAAATAAGAGGCTGATACGGATTTATTATTTTTCATTACGCAGCAAACTGTCATTCTCTAGCTATTAAAACTTCTACCGCTACCCGCAGACCCGTCTCGGAAGTAAACAATGTAATGTTGAAAAGTCTTTGAACTGACTCCATCATTTTTCATGTATAACGCGATTTTAAGTTCAAGCAGGCATGGATTATATTTAATATACTACAAACTCTTTCTGTAGGAAATAAGTTCGACTTACCATTTATAATCTTAATATCTATTTATATCATGTTTAGGCGGTCCTATACATCTCTAACGATGAAGAATGAAATTGATGCGTTGCCATTTATTTCCAGTATATGTTGCAGAATGTAGAAAGGCACCCTGGGAAAAGTATCGCGTAATTTCCCCTGGAAACGTTGCGAAACGCGTCGCATTATCGACTACTAGCCCTGAAATAACGATGTTTTTTCTAACATCGCTTACTAATTTAGACATAGGTAAACTTGTATAAAGATACAGGGATAAGCAAACTGGGACGAAGTTTACCTTAGGATTAGGGTATGTTTAGGGTAACAGTTGTTTAGGGTTAGGGTTGAGTCATGGTTAGTGAGTGACGGTCAGGTCATGGTTAGGGTCCAGTTTTTGAGGAGACCTAAAAAGTAAAGTGAACAAAATATTTGGGATACTAATCACATTATTGTTAACGGGTTAAATAGCTTTTTGAATATCATGCGAAAAAATAGGATTTTATGAAAATCAATATTTGATTTCTTTAGTGACGTAAGCTATAAACTTGTCCAGCAGCAGTAATCAGTGGTTGATAAAGTTGAATGCTATTTTAAAAGAAATGTTTCAGGTGTTCACTCGTAGGTACTAGGTGAACACCTTTTTCCTTATCCAGGACCAAAGGTTAACATCGATGATAAGTGAATAAGTATAAAGTTTTAGCTATAATTACATTAAAACAAGGGATTACTGTATTTCAACACCAGCAAAATCAATGTTCTACACATGTCTCGTGTGTCTTAATCAAGATCAGAATGGTCCTGGTACTATTGCATATGGCTGTCACATTCGATTCAACTTGAAATGTTTAGTTTTACTGTTAATTTCTAATATACAAAATAATTATTACCATACTTGTGTGATGTATTTTAAAGTGCCAGGCATGTTAAACTGCAAATTTTCTTGCAAGTATCTAAAGAGGTAAGCTTGAAACAAGAAATCTCTTTAAAAAACACCTACGATACTGGAATAAGCAAGACTTTTTGATGAAGTTCCTACTTCATTTTTGCCAAAGATTTACATCTCAGCTTGACAATAATCTACGTTACATGTGACACGTCATATCGAAAGGTACCTTCAGAGTCCCAAAACCAAAACTGATATTTTGGTCTCATCGGAAAGCTGGGATTTAAAGCTTGACACCTTGCTTGTGGTTAGTCAATGTTTGGTTGCAAAGTAACATGCGAATTGGCAAAAGGCATCAGGCTGATTCGGAAAACTATGGTTGTGAAATAATTAAGTTTAAAGATTTTGTACTGAGTAAAACTTAGACGGAGAAGCATGTTTTATCTTGTTTTTTAAACACATTTGACTTGGATGTTGGAACCTGATTTACAGTGACGTAACAGGTGTTGGTCGCCAGGGGGGGGAGGGGGGGGGGGGAAAGCCTCAAAATTTTCCCCTGACGGAATTTTACCCCCTTCCGATCCCCCCCATTTCGAGTTACCTAAAATTGTTATAAAATGGGGGACGTCGCGCGAAAAAAATGTTGCAAAACTATGGCAAATGGCAAATTTTATTTAAAAAATTGACATAATAGCTTGAAACTCGCGCGAATTTTTTTTGACATTTTACATCTTAATTATCAAAAAAGGGGAAAAATTGGGGCCATTGGGGTGTGGCTCCTTCCCTTTGTTATCCTTTTTACTTCCCCTTTCTCTTCACCTTTTCTGTCCTTTCCCTTTTCTCTTTCCTTTTCTCCCTCTTTTTTCCCCTTTCTTCCTCTTTTTTCCTTTCCCCCTTCTTTTTTTTTCTTTCTATTCTCTTTTTCTTCTTCTTTCTCTCCCTTTCCCTTCTTTTTCTTTCTTTCAGTCCCCTTTTTTTTCCCCCTGGGTCTGTGAAATTTCCCTCTGAGAGCCTTCAGGGGCCCCCCCCCCCTGTTGACACTTCTAATGAAAAAATACGACCTGGAACGCGATTTTTTACTATGCTCAGCTTCAATGGCCCATATCACGCAATACATGTCGTCGAGTCAGAGTCCATATTCAAACTCTCCATGAGTATTTAAGAACAATCCGTAAATTAGATAGAGTATCTTCAGTTGGAAAAACACAATTGAATTAGTGTTAAATAAATAGTCGGTATCATATAGCAGCGTTCACAGCTGCAAACGCCAAGGTACTTTGATTATATGCGCCTCATACTTAAAGTTACTAATTCAAAGAACCTTTGAGAGATTGATTTTGAGACGAAAGGTCTTATCACGCTGAGTTGAAGGATTCATTCTTAAAAGCGTTTAACATCTCAAGTTCAAAAGTATGTATATCTAAATGTTTTTAAAAATATGGATTGATTTTTACATTTCTTTTTGCCCATTAAAATTATAGTTTGTATAATTTAATCTGCAGTCCCGCCGCTGTCATTTCACAATTATACACGGGAAACGTTTTCCACAAAACTTCTACACTATTTCAATTTCATCGCACAAACAAACTCGTTTCTGGCAAGTACATGTTTATATTAAAATTGCATTGGTGTAGGCCTAAGTCATCATTTACTGTATCTGTTCTTTAACTTCCCATTACCTATGTCCAGGGTATGGTGGGTGTTAAGGCTTAATCCCCTGGATTAGTATGAACATTCTCAAGAGCAAGCCAGACACAAATGAACTTTAAAATTGTCTCTAATTGGAGACAAGATCTAAAAGATCATGCTTTTGGAAAAAATAAAATAAAATAAAAACAAAACAAAAAACACCACCAATGCGTATTCTTCTGTTTGTAAATATACGATCAAGTATGGATTTTATTTCAAGTAAAACTGTCGCGTGTCTTAAAAAATAATTATTGTACAATTAGAAAAGTACTCTCTATCTCTCCCTCACTCAGACCCTCAGTCCCATTCTCTTCTCTCCCTCCCTTTCTTTAAGGCTGAAAACATAGTTCTTTTGAGCTACCAAATATTTAGTGCAACAAGTCTTTGTATAATCTGATATATAGTTCCAATGGATTTTCTACTAATAACGGAGGCTCGGTGATGAAAAATCAATACTACCACATTGAGGAGTATTTGGTGAAAATGTTTGGTGATTTACAACACCAATTATCCGTGATGCATTGGAATTATATTACTAGATTATAAGATAACAAAGACTTGTTACACAAAATATTTGATAGCTCAAAAAGAACTATAATAATTTGACCCTAACTCTCTGGTCAAACAAAAATACAGTTGAACATTATATTAGTATAGTGCTCGAAGAGTGTCAAAAGCAACTCGCAGCTTTCAAATACCATTTTTAAGACGTCATTAAAAATGGCGGATTAGACATTCATAAAATCATAATTTTCAGAGAAAATAAAGTATTTTTAAGGAAAATGTATTGAACATAAATTTGGTATTATGAGTGCAATTTATTAATTACGTTTGTTCGTTCGACTGAAACAAAATAGGCAAAATATTGCCACTAGCATTTGTTCAGGGTATTTGTACTATAAATTGTAATTTCTCAGAATTATCTTCGTGATTGATAACGGTGGATAGAAATAATGGCCCGTATTCCAGAAAGGTGTTTAGCTAAATCATGGTTTTATTTCTCGTCAGCAGCACGACTCATTGAAATGTTCTGCTTGAAAGCTGCAATGATGCGTATCATTCCTGAACAGTTGATGCTCAGTTAAACAATGGTTTAGCTAAACATCTTTCTGGAATACGGGCCATGATGTTTATGCTTTTCGGGATACTAAATATTCACATTTTATGGTTGTAAGTTTCAATAGCAAAGAAAAATATATTAATTTTGTTGCAGAAATACGAAAATATTGAGCATATGAGGTGTGTTTAAGTATTTTACTCAATTTTCTGTTCGTATAAAAGGCTTCTTGATTTTTAGTTCAAAAGTTTAAACTATTATTTTCTATTAAACCTTTGAACAATAATTGAAACTATGATTAAACGAAGGCTATAGATTCACTTCACTATGATAAAATCATGATGAAATCCATAATAAAACAAGATTTGACGGTATAGCGGCATTTCAAAGTGACCATGCAAACTGTTACTAGATTAAC
>JXSR01S027408.1:0-10205 GCA_000969725.1 Ophiothrix spiculata | reverse complement strand
TTCATTCATTCATCCATTTATTTATTATTTTTTCATCATCTCAACATAAGATATCTACAATCAAAAGCAACATAAAATCATTGGCAATTATCTGTGATGGAGGGATTGCATCAAGAAGCCGAGGCCTGTGAGACGATGCAATCCCTATACAAATAACAGTATTAAACTTCAAAAATTATTACATACATACAATACAAACAAATTACATAATAGCTGAAACATTACATATATTATGTTCCAATTTTTATTTTTAGAAGTAATCATTACATGTGCATTATGTCAAAAAGTTTCTACAATCAAATAACATACAAATGCAATCAATAATATTCTGCAGTTGATCTATACTAAATCTTGAGTGCAGATCAAATAAGACTATAATAATACCATATAGCAACATAAAGGTCAAATTAATTATTTTCCTTGATATGATCGTTGATCTTTCTTTTAAAGTCACTTAAGTGAGTAGCTGATTGATGATAGACCATTCCATATTTTTGGTCCTGATGATAAGACATTGTTCAATTTATGGATTTCATAACGATAGTTGTCTTTATTTCTGGCATCATATTTATGAATTCCCTTCTTATCCCTGAACAAATTATCTAATGATTTGGGCAATAGGCCATTTAAGAATTTATACATAAATATACACAATTCTTTTTTATACAAAGCAAATATATTCAGAATATTATATTTATCAAACAAAGGCTTTGAATGGCATAGATAAGAAGTATTATTTATTATTCTAACAGCCCTTTTTTTGTAGTTTTAAAAGCCTTGTGATATGTTCTTTGTTTGTATCGCCCCAGAGAATAATTCCATATGTCAGATATGGCAAAATGAGTGACAATACAGATGATATAGTGAAGGTTTTGGAAGAATGTGTTTGAATTTGTTTAATACTCCGATAATTCTAGAAACAGTAGTACATTATATTATGAATGTGGGATTTCCATGTAAGATTTTCATCCAATATAAGTCCAAGGAATTTTGCATTTGACACAAGTTTAATCTGACAACCATCTAAATAAATGTGCATATCATTGGTAATATTTTTGGTTTTATTTGACGTGCCCATAAATATCAAGTTAGTCTTTGCAACATTTAATGATAACTTATTGCACTTAACCAGTTTACTATTTCTTTCAGTTCACTCTTTATAGTGCTACACAATGTTTTGATGTTACTGTTTGAATAAAAGACAGTTGTATCATCGCAAAGAGTATGAAAGAAAGCAACTTAGATGTTTTACAGATATCGTTCATATATATAATGAATAGCAGAAGCCCCAAAATGGAGACCTGTGGAACGCCACAGGTTACTTTCTCATAAGATTATAGAGTTGAGTTGTAATATACATACTGCTTTCTTTTTGATAAATAATTTGCAAACCAATTATAGGATACACCCCTTAAGCCATAATTTGTACAATAAAACATCGTGGTCAATGGTATCAATAAACAATACGCTCTAATATCTTAGAAAGGCATGGCAGAATAGAAACAGGTCTATAATTATTAAATAACTCAGCAGAATAACTCAGCTTCTTATATATTAAAGTATATTGGAATAACCTTAGCTATTTTCAATGCATTAGGAACAATACCAGTACTCAAAGATTTATTAATTATCAATTTCAATGGATACACAATGGCAACCAAAATATACAATACCCATTCTTATTTTATCATGTCCAGGACTTTTCCTGCTTCCAAATTTCCTGATCACCTTTAAAATCTCATACTCATCAGTTTGGAGAAAAAACAAGCACTGTTAACTTTGTTTTCCAAATACATACTAACAAGTACTGTTACCTTGGTTTTCCAAATACAGGGTGGACCAATAAAAGCGTTATTTAGGTTCAAGGTCACGTTACTTAAAATTGATAAATAGTTCGAAAATAATTTTCAAATATTCATAAACTATGGTATCTTGTTCGTGTATGGTGAAAATTTCATATCAAACAAAGCTTGCATTGCGAAGTTATTGCTATTTGTGCAAAACGGGTGATTATCAGGTTTGTCCACGGACATGTTTATATGGATGCACACAATGAGCGTTGGTTATAACATGTGTCTTTATGGCTGATTGGTTTTGCGTTACTGACTAGATTAATTAATGTTGTTCTGTTCTGTTTGTGATGAAGGAAGTTGTGTCAAGGCCCCGAGCTCTTAGTTCTGCATTGACACCAGCAATGTTTGCTGCAGATCTTCCTGTTCTAGATTTCCCACTATTTTCTTTATTCCTGTTCAAAACAGCATCAAAGGGGAGAAACTTTGTTCTAATTGTGTAAATAGTTTAGATAGATGGTACCCTTTGCGTTAGGAAACTTATTCCTCCGTATAGCTACCAGTTCAAAAACCGTTCAGCAATAAATGTTCTCTCACAACCTGTGAACTACATCTTCCCACCTTACAAACCACCGATATTGGACCAAATACATGCACTGTGGTTGCCTATTTGAAATTTGCTCCTAATAAATTCTGAGATTGTTATGCAAATACATGATAGTTTAAATGTTATTGTGATGCATGCATGCATGTCAATAGTTCTCTAAGTTAATGATGTGCACCGTAAATACGATGATGATAAGCATCAGCATCATAAAATGTTAAAAACCATGCTGATTGTAGACCTAATTATGATTTTAGTGAACATTAAATGTATCCTCAGCCGTGGACAAAGTGGAATTCGGCATTTTGTGCACAAATGTCAATAACTTTGCAATGGAAGCTTTGTTTGACATGAACTTTTCACCATACACGGAGAAGATACCATAGCTTATGAATATTTGAGAAATATTTTCGAACTATTTTCCAACTTCAAGTAACATGACCTTGAACCTCAATAACGCTTTTATTGGTCCACCCTGTTCATACTGAAGTCATTGCCTTTATGTTGGATTGTTTTGGCAAGTGTCGGACCAATGCTGGCAAAATATTTATTAAATTCATCTATACATGTTTAGGATCCGTGAAGGTTTTATTCTCCTTAACAAATTTATCACAACCTTTCTTTTTCGGCGACTTGAATATTGAGTTTAACGCTTTCCAAGTGTTCCTCATATTGTATCTTTCTTTTTCTAGCTGGCAACTGAAATTATTTTGTTTGGCTAACTTAAGCAACACTGACCATTAATGAATTTGTAATACATTAATTAAATTATACAGTATCAATTTGAAGAGATTTCGTAAATAACCGACCAATTCTTTGACCAACAGTAACCCTTTTGATCAACATTAAAAATGATCAACAAATTTGCAGTGAACATGATTATGGGAGTTCATAACATCAGAAACTATATCTTTATCCCAAGGTTGGATTTTCAGAAGACGACTCGCTTTTTTTTCTCGCTCTCCACCTCTGTTGTCGCTTCGTGTCTCTTTTTGTTGACAGGCTACTTAAACTGTAGCTATGAAGCGAAAATGCAATCCCATTGGATTATTCAAAAAATGATTTTTCGCTTGAGCACGGCAAGTTTGTGCATGGCTATTAAAACGTCTTCGAATCGTTTGTTTCATGAGCTTCCCAACAACAATGGAGAATTGCCTATTATCCAGAAATATTTCTTTATAGCTGAAGAAATGATGTAAGCAGACCAAAGAGGACACCTCATAACAAGAAATTAGGATATTTCCTATGTATATTATCAACTATAAAATTGGTTTGTGTTGTATTGTCTTCCGTAATTTGCAGCTGAATCCTGAAATGAAAGAAACACAAAGACTTTTGAGAAAATCAGTGTATGATAAATATAGCTGTGAACTCTATAATTTCCGATGCTAGATCCAAACTTGCACAGACGTTAAAGGTGCGTTTACATTGTGACGTATTGGGGGTAACGACAAGCAACGTAGACCTGCGAATTACAGTTTTGAATTTCACGCCGGTCATCGTTAGCTAAAGTCAGTTAACGTTGACACAAACCTCTAACCTCCGCAGATTGTCGTTACTATCGGTCGCTTTCAGTTACAAGTTTAAAATTTTTGGATGACATAGAATAAGATTTGATGTCGTTGAGATTTCGTTGGCCACCGCAACCCTCAATTCTTTGACGTTTCCATGACCGTTTGTAGCAGTCTGTATTCGTTTAGAGGTCGTCACAATTTCGTTGGTAATCATTGTCAACAACAGTGTGTTGCAGGGATGTGAGTAGGAATGATTGGAGTACCACCCGCACAAACTTAGATCAATGATGATCCCGGTCATCAAGTCGCGTTACTGTTGCCGTGACCTGTCGATAGCATTCGTTCCTTTACGTCAACCAAGGTCAGTATTTGCCGCCTCACTACGTTGCTTACAGTTGTTCGTCGATGTATTAGTATTTAACTGTACCTCGACTTTTGAAGGTCATTGAATTATATCGGAAGTGCAATTATTCACAGTTCAAAGGTCAATTATACCAGAAGTGCAATTACTCACAGTTCACTGGTCACAATTTGCTATTATACTCTACAGCAGTAATATCGATATGCGGAATTTTTTTATAACCAGATATTCAAGGGACTGCCTTGTATATCGATTTTTTAGTGGAGAATGACGAAAGAAAGTTTGCCATATGATTCGAAAGCTGAAATTGTAGAGAATTAAAAATGCCATACAATGAATTTTGAAATTCATAACTTTCCGCTCATTTCGTCAGAGTACCCTTCATTATTTGAAATGTAAGGCTCATTTTTGCAAATATGTTTAACTTACCTTCTTTGGGTTATAAGAACAAAACAAATTTAACGAAGAAACAAAAACAAAAACGATCAAAATAAAAGAACAAACAAACACAAAATAAACCAAAACCTTACCATCAGAGAAGGAAATGCAGGAGAAATTTGAGAACCGGTATCATATCGACCCAGCGGCCTTGCAAATTGGAGTGTTTTGTTGTTGTTGTTGTTGTTATCTTCGACATTTTTACGGCGACGCACAGAACGTGTGTAGCAGGCAAGAAGAAATCCAAACAAGACTAACAAGATGACAGCTGTAATTCCCATGCCAATGCCGATTATTGCGACAACACTTGGAGCTGGCAAAGTAAGCAGAATTAGCATCATTTATCGCCTACAAATTCTGTACTGTCAACATGGTCAATTCGTTTGTTACAACGCGTCAACGCTAGGGTCTTAGTAAAAAAATGTGTATAGACAAAGAGTTAGCAGCCAACTAGAGTTAGCGGTGTTTCATGAATATGGTACTAATATTAGCCCCTCCCTCCCAAGCCCAGTAGCCTACCATTCCATGTTCTATATTTTTTATACAATTACTATCCGAGATTTCTCTACCTCTCCCTGATGCACATACTCCGGTATCATTCATAACGACGTCTTATCATCTACACTTACCATTACTTTCCTCATTTCTTGAGTGAATGTCAGGTCCTGGCTCTCCAGTACCATTCTCTATGACAGAATTCTGACACCGATCACCAGTAAATCCAATTGTACATCTAAAAAAACATTGCAGTATTTACATACTTAGCATTACAAATCTATGAGAGTTCATGAATTACATCAAAATTGTGTTATTTTTATTCTTTCATTGTGCATTTGATTTGCCCTTTGCGTATTTAAGGGGTTCTCTCAGAGCTAGAGATGCAGTTGCTTACGACTGTGGTATAACGATTTTTTTCATAAATAGTAAAAAAAAAAATTGTTTGCATCCGTTTTGCGTGCGCAAATTTCAACGCACATTGAACGTATGCTTTACTAACGCGTTTGTTTAATCATGCATCGCATCGCTGCGTAATATATACGCGGGAAATTATAATTATACAGACGCAGATGTGCCATCAAAGTAATCAAATTTTATTGAAAATGCCCGTTTTTGTCAATTTTCTTGAAAACTAACACGGTGACCCTATTTAAAAAAAAATATTTCAGTATTTTGAAGTGCGTAAAAAGTGCTTTAACATAATGTAAAAAGTATTTACTATTTTACAACCCCAAAATGATTGACTTTTTGGAGCTTTCCCTATACTTTGTATGGTAAATCGTATGATTTTTGGGAAAATATGTACTTTTTGAAATTCCTGTATCTCAAAAACGAGCATGGTGACCTATATTTTTTTAAATTTTAGATTCGTTATCAGCACAAATAAATCTACCAAATACTATTTTTTTTAAGAAAACCAATGGAGATTTTGCATCTCTGAGAAAACCCTTTAAGTAACCATGGAATAACGGGCCGCGGGATGCGGAATTCGTGAATAAGATTTTGATGTAAATAAAGGCAGAGAATAACGCTACAATGAAGAGTTTAAACAAGCTAATTACCACGTAGGATATAACCTACATAGATTTACATTGCAATATAGTACATGCAAACACGTTGCTAGTTCGATTCTACTTACATGCATTCATAATTAAAATCAGACTCAACACTGCAAACACCGCCGTTCTGACAGTATGAAGCTGGACACATTTCTGGAGATCAAAAACCAATAAAAACGTTTGTTAGTCAGGACAATAGACAGTTCTGTCGTTGTATGCCCTACCAGGGATTTTGATTTCATTTGAAAGTATTAAACGTTTAAAGTGTTTTAAAACTTTTACTATTACTAAAACCTTTTTTGAAAAATTGTCCTATCAATGAGTTTCAAGCAATATTAAGACAGACATGATATAAATCATCTTTTTGTCATTTGCCTAAGGTATCATTGCATGTAAATCAAAAACCTTTAAAGGCTTCTACGTATGCACATGGTCAAATGTTTTTTTTAATAAGTTTTATGATAAAATCCACGTCATAAGTAAGTTCCTAACCATGGTTTCTACATGTCTACAGATAAATTAAATCAACTTTTTTCTGATAATTTTGGCACATGGTATCCAACGGGTCAATAATGCTATTGTGTGCCGTTACGTTTAAATTGAATATCCCGCGCTGTGGAGCGAATACTAGTGTTATTGATCCTGGCTACCAAGGGTGCATATGCAACATTAGACTTCCAGGTGGGGAGGGGGTCTGGAATATTTTCCCCAAAAAATACTTACCATGTAAAAGAAAAAACTAATTTGACCCGCTTATAAAAAAACTATTGCCCCTAAGTGATCTTAAGACTAGTATGATAGCAGTTAATATTTGTTTTATATACCGATTTTGTTTCGAGAGGGCAATACATGTAGTAACAAACTTTCGACTGGCTCAAATCAAGCTAGTCGGAATATAATAAATAATTATGGCATGGCTCTAATTACTACACTTATGACTGATATAAATAACGTATATCTATTGACAGCTCCCGTTGTTGATGGGGTAAATTCACAGAACCGGACGGGGAATCGTAACTCAGAACGAGGCCAAGTATGATAAATACACTACTTGCTCTCGCTCTGAGTTCCGTTTCCCGTCCGATTCTGTGGGTTTACCCCATCAACGGCGGGTGTATGTCAATTATAGATATGGTCTATAACCAGTAAATTTACCTGGCGAACCCATAAGCATCAACACGGACTCTCCCAAGAACCCTTGCAGACCGGTGTTGGTAGTAAATATGTCATTCAACTCACTGGAGGTCAAAGGTGATGATTGTCGTACTGTGACGCAATAGTCGACGCCAACAACATCCCCAGCAGCAGGAAATAAGCGTTTGACATTTACACTTCTGTACCCCACAACATCACCAATTATTGCCTTGGCAATCTAATGGAAATAGATTACATTTCAAGTTTATTATTATTATTGTCATTGTTGTTGTTGTTGTTGTTATTGTTATTATTATGTAATAGAAGCCCAGAACGCTATCATGATACTGTTTCTCTATAAACAAGTGCATCGTCCGCGAAGAGGCGTGATGTTATACCAGGTCAGGCTTGGCATAGCATTGATATATACCAAAAATACAAAAAGAGGTCCTATGACCGTACCTTCTAGGGTACTCTTGATGTAATATCTAAAGTGGTTGAAACTAGAAATAGATGATGGCTCAATCAGACCTATTTTTATATTCATAAAGTGATACATTGTTATTTATAATTTAAACGATCCAAACACTTACCTCAGGCTCGACCTCAGCGGCAAAATTTCTGAAAGCATCACTGCTGGTGTTAAACAAGTCTGCATTAAATACCACGTTACTAGAGGCTTGCAAGTTGCTTGGTGACACTAAGGTTGCATAAAACAACCCGTTCACAGTTTTTGTTAACTGCCCTGTAATGAGAATATGAACAAACAATACTTTTAATGATTTACACTTATTTTTACTGTTAGGACCACGCACAGATTTCAGTGATCACAATGATCACTGATAACAGTGAGCATTTTTAGAAAAAGGATGTTGATGATTGCCTCAAGTAAACTTCATGTAAATCTTTCCAGATGTTGAATTAAAGGACAAATGATATCCCATGATCCCTTGTTTCTGATATGTGCCTTTCAACTGCTCAGGCTGCTTAAATAATTGACAAAAACTAACAATATTTAAAGGTATTATGGGCCCGTAAAGATAAGTTAAATGCCACCAAGGACTTGGAATTTTGGGTTGCTGGTGATAGTTTCATTAAATTAAGACCTTAATAGTATAACAGCAGGTGTGGATGTTTAGGTGTCTATTTATAAACCTGTGTTTGTTTTATAAAAAAGTTCATGTTTTGGTAGTTTTTCTAGACTGATCATATTCCGAAGTTCTCAACCAAAACAAATACATTTGGTGACCGTCACCTCAATGCAGACCAAGAAGCTTGATTGAAACCATTTTTTATAGTTAATTTGTGCTAAAATAAGATCAAGTTCATTCTTGATTTGCCTATTAAAGCTATTTTCTGGTAATAACTCTTGATAATTAGCTACTTCTATAATAGTTCAACAGAAGTTATCATTAATACATGTATTCATTTTGCAAAACACCTTTCTTGTTGCGAAATAATGATATTTTTTCATATCCTCTCTATCCAAAACTTGAAAATTTCACGATTCCCTACCAACACAACTCATTATTTTGTGACACCCCCCCCCCCGCAAGACACATCGCAAGAATGGCAATATCAATTATCTAATGCTTTAAATTGTGTTTATGGTGCGACTTCATGTATATTTAACCTGAAATACTAACATGTTATCTTCATACTCTTCATGCTAATATTATTTTAACCCCCTATTTTATAATGAAATAACTTTAAGACCCCCTGTTTTCATGTCAAAAATCAGTATGACCCAGCCCAGTATATTTAGGACCCACCCCTTCCGAAGAAAATGCCAGCACCTTTATTTCATCGAGGGCTATATGGAGGAGGGACGCTATTGAAAGGGGTCGTGGTTTTTTGGGGACCATAATCACATTTACACCATTACGTACTTCTGGATCTAGAAACTGAGAGGTCCGAATTGCCAAGCAAACCATTGGGCGTAATAGCTGACGCAATGACTGCGTTCACATCAGACTCCTCTGTTGGCGATGATGACGCTACAGTAACTTCAAACACTAATCCTATACCATTATCACTCGGGAATAATCGTAGACATGAGAAGTCTTCGAAACCCTCAAGGTCACCCATGACAGTACGAAGCTTTAAAACAAGAAGGTAAAAAATATTGTATGTAGTTAATTTAATAATAATAAGCATATTTATGTGTAACAATTACCGACACCACAAATCCTCTTTGTGATTTGAGTACTACTACCTTTTACACCGAATACGTCATTAACCTTAACTGTATTGAGCACTTCTCCATTAAAATCGGAAATCCGCAAGTTGAAAATGGCGGGTTTCCACCTGGGTTCGAACCCGGGACCTCTCGCATCCCAACCCAACTATCACTATGTCAAGCCACCGAGCACGCGTTGCTATAGTAGCGATTTCGTGACCATTGCTACCTCCGGTCTATGACGTATTTGGACTTTCATAACTATGTGGATTGTGATTTTCTGATGTTTCGTACGGTTTAATGCTCGTGTAGTTTAGTAGATTTTTCGCTGCCTTAAGAATTGTTTTAAGAAACTTATCGCTTCCGGTTGTCGTAGCGCGCGGCAAATGTCACTATTAGGTGATCAATATCAACCATTTGTTTTCCTCGGGAAGATTTGTCAGGTTGAAGTGAATTCCATTTTCAGAGCGAGCTGAAGCGACAAATCTATAAAGCTTTAGAATAAGTACTTGGAAAATGAATAAGCGACATAGAAAGAGGCTACAGTGTACACTGTTACGACCCAAAACAAGGATCAAGGTCAGAATTAACCTTTCGGGTTCGAGCTAAAAGCAAAGCAAGAATAAATA